>JAHWXV010802149.1:0-16571 GCA_024586415.1 Phrixothrix hirtus
TCCTGTTTTTTTGCAGAATGAATTACTTACGCGGAGCAATACCCGGAACACCTCTGTAGCATACAACACCCGCGGAATCCTCAAAAACAACATATATATACAAGGTGAGTTAAAAGGGAATACAAATATTTTAAGAGGTAATAGAACTTTGAAAATTAAGGTCTGTTTGTTATTTAAACTAATGTCCGAAATTCTGACTCCAACTTTTCAGGAGAACTTAAGAGTATTGTACCATTTGATTTAATAGTAAGGCAAATGAAAAATCAATTTTTGTATGGGTAGTTGAGGGGGTGGGTTGTGCATTATTACCTCTATTTTTTTATTTTTATCTTCTTAAAAAAATCGTTTATGAAAAACGCATTTCCATAGTTTTTCCTACAAAAAAGGTATTCTTGTTTAAATGCGATAGATTGGACCGGTTTTGAATATTTTGGCTTTTAAAGTTAATAACTAAAAACTACAACAAATGTTCAAATTATCCTCCATTTTCCTCAATGCAAAGATTTAGTCGTCTCAAAGAAAAAAATTCGGTTTAAAATGTGTTCAATGTCCATTAACACTCTGCACTCATTTTCTACCCGTCTTCTTAACTCTAGTCCATTATTAATTTCAGAACTGTAAACTTTAGACTTTAAATGGCCCCACACGGTAAAGTCCAATGAATTTAAGTCTGGCGACCGAGTAGGTTAGTGAACGGATGCATCTGCACCTCTGTCTATCCATTTTTTAGGAAAATGTTGATGTAACCACATTCTAGCAGCCCTTGTAAAATGGGGAGAAGCCTCGTCTTGCATGAATATCATTTCAGTCCGTCTTTGTAAAGGCACATCTTCTAAAATTTGAAAACGCTGATTTTCCAAAAAATCTACATACATATCGCTATTCAAATTGCTCGGTAAAATAAAAAATCTAAGAAGTCGATTTTCCAATGTCGTTGCCCACATATTGACTTTAAATGTATGTCGGTAATGCTATTATCGCATAGCAAAATAATTTTCTTCAGCATAAAAATGGAAGTTGTGCATATTAAAGACGCCTTGTCTTGTAAATGTGGCCTCATCGGTGAAAAGAATTTTATTAAAGAAATGAGAATCTCATTGATTTGTTTCTAACATTATCTGGCAAAAATCCATTCTGATTGGTAAATCTTCAGGAAGAAGTTCTTGCACTTTCCGAAAATGAAAAGGCTGCAAAAACCGTCCAGGCAATATTCTGCTTGCTGTAGATTGCGAATTAGCAGAGCTTAATGCTATTTGACTGGTGCTGACCGTTGGGTCTTGCTCGACAATATTTAGAATTTGTTCTTCGGCCTCTATTAGCGTGGCAGTTCGCGCTCGACCCGTGTTATTTTTTAACTCCAGTTTTCCTCAAATTTGGTACATTTCGAAGGGGAAATTTTGCTGCATATTTTCTGACGGAAGCATTAGCATTTTCCAGACATTCATTCAACGTAAGTAACATGTCGATATACTCGTCAAATGTGTAGACAACCATGTCTTAACAAAAGAAGCATACAAGCAAGAACAACAAGATACTGTCAAAATACTTTTGTTTAAGCTAAATTGTGACATTCCATGGCCTATGTCATATTTTGTTACGTTAATAAATTATCTCAGTGTGCAGTCTCATTTTAAAAGCCAACTTATTCAATACCGGTCCACTTTATCGTCTTTATACAAGAATACCTTTTTTGTTGCAAAAACTATGGAAATGTGTTTTTCATAAAAACCATATAGGGATAAGAATGCACCACCTACCCCTCAAACTACCCATCCAAAAATTAATTTTTCATTTAATTTACTATTAAATCAAATGATACGATACTCTTGAGTTCTTCTGAAAAGTTGGAGTTGATAGTTTGCTCCGTTGAAAGGTTAGGGCAGAAAAACTGGTTTTTACTTCCCTCTTTGAGTGGTTACATCTTCCTTATTTCAAAATTTCGAACATTAGTTTATATAACAAACAGACCTTGATTTTAGAAGTTCTGTTACCTCCTAAATTATTTGTATTCCTTTTTGACTCACTTTGTATACAAAGAAAGTATAATCATAAAGATATACATGTTTTTAGTTATGTAAAATTTCCTTTCAGAGTGCAATGATAGATTTGAAGTAAGGGAGCTTTACAACTTAAACAGTTAAAATTTATTTAAGTTAAAATTTATTGTTCGCTGGGTTATTTATAAAGATGAAAACGCTACCGAAAATATACATTAAATATTACAAGCCTAATTAAGCGACGCAGCAAACATTAAACAAGATGGAGATGCGAACTTTTGTTTAAAATAATTGTTTGTGTATTTTTTAATTTATTCTTTTTACGAGATAAAGATTGGTAATTGATATTGGTTTCTATTTCCATCATAAACCAGATCTTTGATGTACAGTACTGTACAAAATAATTGCGGTAACATTTTCGATGCATTCATATTACAAATCCATTGTCTACATATCTTAACTAGAACTTTAACTTTAATGATGTTGTTTCTGGTGCTTCATTTTCGGAGGTTAATGAAGAAATTCCATTGACGCTCTCAAGAACACCATGCTGATTTTGTAAAGTTAAACCTTTAATTTCTCTATCTCTACTTCAGAACTTTTCTAAACACAGTATGTAAACGAACGTTTAATTCATTGTCTAGTAATATAAGTCACGATATATTATTTATGCATCACCATGTATATAATTTATTAAAATAAGTTACTAGGGCAAGAATAAATTTAATATATTATCTAATTTCTAATTTTCCAAATCATAATTAAGCTAAAGTAGTATACTAAATGAAGACACCTCGTACAGTGTTTTAAAGAATCATTTTACAAAATCATATTAAATATTGCAGTGATTATATTCATAAAAATTTAAACACAAAATTTTCTTCATTTTTAAGTTTTTCAAATCAGCGTTTGCTTATTTTAAATTGTTCTAGCCTTAAAAAATACGTGTATCAAAGTTAAATGAAAGTCATTGCTTCGCTGGAAATAACAGAAAAAAGCGTACAAAGAATTAGTGCATAGTGTAGCATCTAGATTGTGTTGAATAAATAATTTGTGCCGGATAGATGAATAACCTCATGCTAGAGGAAAATTAGAGCCTGAATGATTCCGCAAGACCAAGGAAGACAATTAGTTGTGAGTATCATAGGTTATCGTAAATAGTGAATACGGACGGTTTGATCTGAAGTAAAGATTGACAAAAGTAACATGCATAATTAGTTAGTTAGCGCTATCGGGAGTGTCCTTTTGTTTATAGCTCGTTGAAAAATTGTCCATGTCGAAAATTTTAAGCAGCTATCGTTTTCCAAACCAATTGGGATAGGCAACTCGATAGGATCCAAGGAAATTATATTTTTATATGATTTCTACCCATTTTAGAGTTATTAATGAAAACTTGATAAGAAGGAACGCTTTCCCGACCATAAATATCATCACCACTGTAAGAGTTTATCCATGTATCTTTCATGCTCACTAGGGGCCTATTCTATTTGTTGTTTTTAAATCACCTGTTACCGTCGCTGAATAATCCCGATCATTATTAACGTAATTAAATAAGAGACATTGATTCCCGATTTGAAATGTTGCGAAATAAACTAATTAAAGACTTTTATTAGATTACTAACTCAATTTTCTTTACGTTGTAATTTGAACTAATATAGTAACAATTGTATATATTTTTACTTTACCTTGTTTCATAAAATCATTAAAATATAGAACGCTGGGTACCCAAAATTTTTATGTTTAACTTGTACCTTAAATTTTGCTTTCAATGTCGTTGACGTAAAAGAGCTTCGAAGATTGACAGGTTGATTATAAATAAGCGTTCCTGTACCTGGGACGGCTTGTAGTTGCCTATTAAAAATTGCGAACCTCTTTCCCGTTAACCAATGTTTTATGTTTTTAGAATTTAAGAAATATTTTGACCAACTTTGTTTGTGAATTATCTTTGTGTTATAAATATGTGTCATGAAGTGCTGATCAAATTATATAAACGTGTTTAGTGCCAAATTGTTGTTCTTATTTTAACCATATAAATTTTACCAAAACCTTAACTACGAGTATAAAGTGCGTGTACAATAAATTTAAGTCCGATCTAGTAATTTATTAGAAAAAAGAAGAGTCATAAGTCATTTGGTTCGAGCTAAACTTAAAACTTACATAACATTATATTTCTGTGAATAAAAATAGTAATTAGTAGTCGTTTCTTCAATTATTTAATCAAAGTAAAGTGCAATCTAAACTTAGTGCAGTGTCGATTAGACCCGTAATTTATGTTGACACTTCAAATATATTTTAATATACAGGGTGCAGTAATTTTAATACCCTTTTCCTTTTGATAATAAATATTAAATCTTGATCGGTAAAATTCTACAATGGGGTCTCACCCCGACATTTATAGTGAATTAGGATTCCTTAACATACAAGAACCGTCAAAATGATTAGCCCTGGCCGTTTAAAATGTTTTCTTTCAGCTTCAATTATATCCCGAATCTGCAGTACCGTAGAAGTGTCTGTCTCCCCTTTCAAGGTAGGTCTCGAACATCTTCATATACAGGGTGTTTCCCGTAAATTATCTCTATTCTGCAGTACTTGATTAGAAAACAGTGGCGCCCACATTTCCCGATTTTGACGTAACCCTACAGTGTTTAACCTCGAAAGTATCGATGAACCCCGCCTCGCTCCACTGTAGCTTTACCGGCCGTGGTTGAATGCTTGTGAATTTGTCGCATGTGTTATTTTCAATTCAGCCTGTGGCAAAGTTTTTAAATGTATTAATTTATATAAAGTAACAAGCATTTCCCGATTGATTCTCGATTTTGTCAATTTTATCAAGCTATTGGAAAAATTCCGGGCTACCACAAAATTTTCAAAATTAAAAGGCATGATGTAGCTTCGCCTGCTCATGATGAAGCCAATCTAATTAAGTCCTTTTCTAAATGATAGCATCGTTTAGATTGAAAAATATTTCGCCACATTCATGGTAAACTATTCCATCTCCAAGCTATATTGAATCAGGCTTTCGAATTCCTTTGTTCCAAAAATTATAAAACGATAGTGTACAAGTTTTAGGAAATCCTAGAGCGTTAATGGTAAATTCTTATCGTGAGAGTGTTTATGAACATTAAAAAGAATAGTTTGTGTTTGGAGAACAGAAGGCAACATTTTGGATATATTTTAACAAAGTACATCGAATATATTTTGTAACATTAAAATTTCATCAATGTATAATTTAATCTTAAACAATCGACTGTATTTCTATCTTAAAGAAAATACGAGGGCTATCCAGAAAGTCGATAACGTTTTCGTCTATAGCCGCTTTGCGTGTGCGCAGCGCGTCCATCGTAGTATATGCGCGTTCCTTGGCTCAGTCAGCATCCAGCCGTGTTAGCGCGAGGTTTGTGTCGTTCTCCGTTATTTCACAGTAACAGTTTGAAATGTGTGGCGCAATAGAAAATTGCGCGAGTTTTGAGGTGCAATCTGTAATAAGGTTTTTGTTAACGAAAAAATGTAAACCTATTGAAATTTATCAACAACTGTGTGAGGTGTACAGGAACAACGTGATCACTGAAGGTGGAGTGCGTCAATGGTGCATTAGGTTTAAAATAGCCGAACTAATGTACACGACGAAGAGAAAAGTGGACGACCAAGCATTGTGACTGATGAAATTGTTGCAAAAGTCGATGAAAAGGTTAGAGAAAACCGCCGATTCACAATAACAGATCTTTCACACAGTTTTCCACAAATTTCATTAATTTTGTTGTATGAAAGTGTTTCTCAGAAACTGGGGCACCGCAAATTTTGTGCAAGATGGGTCCCAAAACTCTAGACAGAAACAATAATCAGCATATGGCAGCGTTATTAACATTTCTGGACTTTTACGACAAATATGGCGACTCATTACTAGATCGAATCGTAACAGGAGACGAGACGTGGGTCAAACATGTGATCTGTGAGACCAAATTGTAGTCTATAGAGTGGGAGCACACAAATTCTCCAAAAAAGCCGAGAAAATGTATGCAAACCTTGTCTGCAAGAAAAATTATGGCAACCGTTTTTTGGGACAGGAAAGGCGTGCTTCTTATTGATTCCGTTGAACGTGGAACAACAATAAACTCTGAGAGGTATTGCCAAACTTTGCATAATTTAAGAAGAGCGTTTCAGAACAAGCATGGAGAAAAATTGAGTTCAAAAACTTTGTTTTTTCACGATAACGCCCGACCACACACGGCAAATCGCACCCAACAAGTCCTTGAAGATTTTCAGTGCGAGGTTTTTCCTCATTCACCTGTTCCCAGAGATGAAGTCGTGGCTCGCAACCCAGCGCTTTGATGACGTTGAGGAACTGAGGGAGGGCATGACTAATTGGTTGAAGTCTCAGGCGGCACAATTTTATGACAATGGAATTTCAAAGCTTGTTTACCGCTATGATAAGTGCCTAAATTTGTATGGTGACTACGTTGAAAAGTAGTATTTCGGTGCCGCTTACAAATGCATATAATAAATTTTTTTCTTGTACTAATTCTTTTTTACAAGAAAACGTAACCGACTTTCTGGATAGCCCTCGTAACTTATAAATTATGTAAAATGTCTGCAATAAATAACATCTTTTCAAAATTGCTGAATGACAGGATCGTCATTTCCAGCAGCAACGACAGAAATAATAAACTATCTGGGATAATTTTTTGGTGTTCTTATTACAAAAACATAGATTCTTTAATTTTTGCAATTCAGAAATGCATTTTATTCCACGAAACTAGAAACCTAGTACAAAAATGTTGTCCCCAAAATTATTCTATAGATGTACTAACCAAGTGAAAAGTTACTTCCATATTAAGATATTTTTGGTTATTAGGTCGTTAAAGCTTGATGGAGTTTTATAATACATTGACATATCAGCATAGGTATTTACGGTAAACAGCTTTTCAGGTTGTAATTATATTAGCGGCTTGTGCTTTTAGAATAAATATTAAAATTTGTTTATACCATATCGTCCATTGTATTCATCAGAGAATCAATACATTGCTTTCAAATTAATTACCAAAGATAAATATTTTGCTTTAAATTCTTATTCGCTTTTTATCTGTGCTTTTAATGAAATTGTAGTTTTTATCAACTTTTACATTTACAATTTTGATTGCACTTCAATAGACTATATAAGTAGTACTAGATGTATCATATATAAATTACATAAAACAAAAATAAACAGTAACTACATTGTAACACAATTTCAACTTAGTTGTAGTTACGAATACTACATACACGGTTGCTTGGAACTACTTTCCGAAACTTAAATCACCTTTCTGAACCCCTCACGCATTCACAAGAAACGATAAAGAAAACATTTAAATTTCTTTTGTTTGATCAATATACGTGGTGATTTGCTTGTTCGGCATTTTTCTTATTGTGAACACAGATATTTAAATCAAATTTAGGTCTGTCAGACTGAAGTAACAATTTTAAATTGGGAAAGTATTTAAAAAAGCTTTCATTAATTTACCATTGTTAAAATTTGTTTTTAACATTGCATTAATACAATGTTTATCATTTTAATAGAAATCCTTCTTAATTGTTTCATCTTTTTAATATAGCAATTGACACATTTAAGTTAATTGTGATGGGTAAAGCATTTAGACGTAATTTAGTCCGTAATTACGTTCTGTATTTATACTCGAATTTAATTTAGATTTACACAGTACCTAATCTTTTTTATTACAGTATGGTAAAGATTCATAAAATTCATAAAACAATCTACCCTTTTTTTTAAAGATTCTGTTTTGAAACTATTGCAAGGCAACCCTGTATATTTCTGTTTACAGAAAAATAAAATTCACTTAAACCACTAAAACAGTAGATAGTCGCGCCAATATTGATGCTAGGTACTTTTCAGTTTACCCTCGTATAGAAGTACATAATAACACGAAATGCAAATTTTGTATGTAAAATTATACTAATTGTCATTGAGTATATGTGAAATTTATACATAACAAATTAAAAAACACCGCACAAAGGTATTAGTTTATAAATATTATTATGCGTTGCAGTAAATTATAAGGTGTCAGTTGTTTTCTCAAAACACTCCCATGTGAGCAGTTTATTAGGAAATTTATATAGTATATAGTATAAGCCGTGAATTTCGTGAATGTTGCAGTTTAAACGGCATTCATCCGTAAATATTTGCCACCTATTAGGAAAATGTTTCAACTAGTCGGTGAAGAAATCCTTTTAGAACTTGTCGCTTGCACAAAAACTACCGCTCGCGCATTACTTCACAAAAATTAACATATCACACCTTCCTACCACATGCTATCCACAATGATGCACACGCCACTATGCGGCTAGTTCACAAAATCATTTCCTATTTTAAGTATGTCAGCATGCTTGAATTAAAATTACTTTCTTTGGTAATTTGATTCTAGTCGACCACAATTATTATATTTACTCCTAACCACTGTGTAATTTGAATATTTTTGAATACTCGTCCTTACGAGATACTCATATTAATTCTAAACCGATTATTATTTATTTTTAGTATTATATTAAACCTTTATAAGGTCGTAAAAATGTTTAATAAAGGGTTCCCCGGCGGACCAATTGATGGAAGTTATTTAGAATTTTTCGTGAAATATTTATGAACCTGATATAAATACGGTTACTGAAGACAAAATCAGTGTATTGTCAATTCATCAATTTCAAAAAGAACGATGACCACTGACTACAGTGTACGAGTATAATATATTGCTAACAATGGTTTATGCAAACAACTGCATTTAAGTAGGTCTGCTTGACGGGTTAGTGACTTTTCCAAATATTGCGCCACTATCGCCCTGGTAGGTATTGTGTTGACATCCACCATATTGCAGGAGCGATCCGTCAGATAGTTTATGTTGACAGTCGTTTAAAGCAAACACTCAACTTTTTTGCTTGCCTGTATTGATTAAGCATTATTTTTACGTAGAGCAACTATTAAAGAAACAGAAAAAAAAATTACAGAAAGTGGTTGTGTGGACACGGACATCGCCGAACGTCCGGAGCCTTTGTTTGCAGAACCTACTCCATTAAAAAAATGCATACTATGATGCTGAATGACCGCTGTTTGAACGTGCATGAGATAACTAATTACCCCATTTCGCTAAGATGAAAGTGCTATTCCATCAAGATAAAGCGTCATTACAACCGCGAAATTGATGGAATTACGCTACGAATTTCTACCTCATCTGCCATATTCTCCAGATCTGGGCATAGTGCGATTTCGTTTTGTACCAAAGCCTGGTAAATGACTCCAACAGAACGAGTTCTAAAACAAATAAGGAGGCGGCTAGCCGAAACGAATGCTTGTTTTGACGAGTTACTGAAAGATTACTATTTAAACGGTTTAAAAAAGAAAGTTGCTAGGCTATGTATGTAGAATTGCATGTTGAGAAATAAAATATTATTGGTTATCCTTTAACAGATTCAGAAATTTCCCTTTACTGATTAATTAATTTACTTTAATTAAACGTGAACTGGTTATAGTTTTAGGTAACCAACGTAATTTTAAGGATTTTTGTGATGATTTTTGCAGAACAATAGTTTTATAGTTGTGTTAAATTTTTACCTGAAAGATTGAATATAACTTCGTTATCAGTTTTATTTATTTTGTAGGTTCCCGCCAGAACGTCAATTCGAATCCAATAATTAAATAAACAATCTCAAGTTAATATATCTTGAAAACAAATTATTAATATGTTAAATACAAACTACAAAAGATACAATGACTTTTTTAGAATATTACCTCAGATTTCAGGTAACTAAAAAGTAAACACAAACTCAGTTGAATGACTGGTCCAGTCTGAAATAATAATCTTGGTCGTAAAATTTGATTTTAAACTAAAAGTTTAAATACTTTGAATGTTTTAGGATTTTAAAATGTTTATTAATTTGATATCATCAGTTGTAACAAATTCTTGCTTACGATATTCGTGTTATATTATTTTGGTAATATAATTTCTGCAATTTGATTGATTGATGCGGCTTGGAATTTGCTTGTCCTAGGCGTCGTGTTTCTATCCGTGTCGAACTTCGGTGTTATTTTCTAGCAGTGGGTTTACCCGGACTGTAGTAAACTTGCAGACCTGTTGGCTCGTGGTGTGACGACGGCACTTAGTTTCCCTGCTTGGGACCTTGAAATTCGCGTTTCGCAGCTCGGATATTTCCCCCAAATTTTATTTATTTTACTTACTTTCGCGGTAGCAATTGCTTCATTTGACTTGTGATGTAGAGGACATCACGTTAAATTTGTTATTGATATATTCTAAATGCGTACTTGATCTACACGGCTGTCTGATTTACATTGCGAAAATAACTTTGATTGTGGAGTAGCGTGTGTACAAGCACTCTACTGGCGCTCCACGAAAAATATGCCGAATCTTCGAGTTTTGGGCTTTTTATTAATTTTTTGTTAATTCCCTTTTCTGGTTTCGTTGGCGATTTAGGTGTCCGTATTTCAAACTGATGTCGGTTTGTGTTTAGCTTGAAAACTGTCGAATCTGTTGGTTTTTCCGCAGACACTTAAATCCTTATAATTTTTCATACTATGTCGTGAATTTTCGAGTAGTTTATTTTACTGTAGCCCTTTTCTGTTTTTTTTTATTTTCATGATTTTAAAACCCCTCTCAAATAAAATCCTTTATTGACACAAATTCGTTATGGCACATCTGAACTTTAGTTTATTTCACTAACTTTCGCGGACGTAACCTTTGTACTTACTTAGAGTTTATTATTTCCCCAGATACCCTTGTTTTACTAGTTCAGAAGCTGTTGGGGTTAGATTTAAAGTACAGTTATATACTATTTAAGCTATACTATTTTTAGAAAAATGAAATAAGTGTAAATCTATTTAATTTTTCTTATGTTGAATTTTTACACGATTTGGATTAATCTACCAGGAATTCAATAATATTGTTTTACCCTAAAATAAGATTTTCACTGCAAAGTCACTCACCGGCAAAGTAGCTCTCTTATCAAATGTAATTAATGTCATAATATAACAAAAAACTTGCGCAGTTGATCAAGCACGGTAGTGAAGAATTGAACGTAGCAGTAGACAGATGTAAAGTTTCCAGTCCGTCTTAAAACAATTAGTAAAGTATTCGTTAGTCTTGGTGACCAGAAATTTGGAGTTATCTACTCACTTCATTTCTTTACTGTAAGCACCTTTACGATTCTACGGTTGGGGTTCACCGCATAACATAATTTAAAGCACTAAGTGTAGTGTTTCTTTTGATTTTAACATATTGTTAAAATCCAGTTCTGGACGTCTTTAATTGAATTTAAAATTTAGTACCGTCGTTTCTTGATTAAATTTTTATTGGCAAAAGATGAATTTATATTATCTTTACATTAAATATTGTTGGTTCACAATACTTATTTTAAAACAAGTTGGATCAAATACAACAACTGAAGCATTGCTCAATTTTACAAACTAAAAGAAGACAAGCAACAGTTTTATTGTAATTGTTTAAATAAAATGTATAGTCATAATTTGACGCAATTTCATAAATAATTTGTAACAATTATATTGGTCAATGATTGGATTTATGAGGCAATCATTAATAACTTTGTAGTCTTGTGACTGATTACGTTTTTATTTATGCAATATATGTTATTCTATATATTTGATTATCTTTAAATAAGTTGTTAGCGCAAAATTGTCACGTAACTCTACGCATACCAGTACATAAGTAACAATGAAGTTTTATAGGTAAAGCATAATTATTAGCTATCCACTGACCTATTTCCTGGCCCCAACTGCACATGCACCGACCTCCCAGAATTATCTTTGTGTTTGTTTATATTGTAAGCACATCTGAAATTCTTGTAACATTTGGCATTTATTTTGAAACACCCGGTATAAGTGAATTAATAGTAAAACCTAACTGGTGAATTACCGGTACCATTTTTATGTCAAAATTACAAACGTAATTCTTTAAATTTTGCAAATCCATTATTAACAATGTTTATCAATATTCAAAAATCCCAGCTCACGTTTTGTATAACACAGGGGCTTTTTCTTAAAAAAATACATCATCTTTCCTGTGAGAACATTAATTCTTCTAAAAATAAATGTTAACCACCGATCTCCTTCCCCCAACAATTTCAAGGAGAAAACTTCCATTAACGGGCAGTAGAGTCTAGAACGTTACGCAAAGTAGTCGCATTCTTCTGTGTGTTTGTGTGCCTAGAATAATTCTGAGTAAATCATCGACAAGCTACTCTTTTGTATGGTTCTGTATTGGAGGCCGAATTACTGAGAATTCCACCTACTATAGCTAAAGGCGAATTGTGTTTGATGTCGGAGTCGATCACCTGTCTAATTCGTTAGCGAAGGCTAGAATCCGACAAGGCAGTACGCAAAAGTACAATAAAATCAGCAAACAAATGCCGCATCTTTTCTTTGAAGTCGCAGACTACAGAGACCTCAAGTAAGTGACATTCTTCGATTTTTTTCAATTCACTGAATTCCTCCGGGGTATCCAACAACTAACCCCTTTGTTCACGCATTTATGTCCGCTGGAAAAACTTACTTCTATTCAGTAACGGATAGACAATTTTATTCACATTTGTATCAAATTTAAGTAATCAACAAAAGTATATTTAATTGAAATATTTAAATTAATTTGAGGCCACGACTAGACAGGGCCAGTTCTTATCATTAATTTTCGAGTAAATATAGAGTAAGTTTTGCACATTATTTTAGTTTTAGGTAAACAAATGTTCAAATATTCTTTAATTGTTTGTACCATGTTATTTTTCTTTGTGTTATTATAAGTGAAGTATTTAGTGCAGACATTTTTAATATTTTACCGTTATAAACCTCCATAGACGTAGTAACTACAATTTTCTTACAAGGAAACGTTAGACATGAGTAAGTAAAACATTTTATAAATTGTGAGTCTAACCCAAACTGCATTAGAAGTACCTATCCAGTAACTTACACTAACGTAAGTAATTAACTAGTAACTATCCCATGGTGAAATTATAACCTTTCAGTTTGAAATAGGATTCTTTAGCATCCCATTTCTAGAAAAATCTAACCGTTAAGGTATTTAGGTAAGGTGTCGCCCAAAAATTACGACTTTTCCTCGATTGCAAGCCGTTCCTGAATTTTAACCTAATTACTATCATCGTCAACGTAGAACCTCCCCATTTATCCACTGCGGTGACCGGAGCTGCTAGCTAATTCAGGCCAATCGGCATTTTAGACAACCTTTTGGGGCGCAAAGAGCGTTCCGTTCCGTTATAATATCTCTGATGATAGTTTCTGAAGTTGCATCATTACGATAATAGAAAAAACCAGCGGCGCCCACGTCTATGACAACGAATTTGTAACACTGTGAGTAAGTAATTTTTACACCACCCTATATAACTCGCCCCTTCACGCTGCTGCTAGCCACGCTTTTAATTAATTAGCTGCGGTATTTAAACCCACATCCCGTTTCATAATGTAACGGTAATTCGCAATACAATTTTTTGCAAATATCCTTATTTCCACCAATCGTCTCTAAACAGGCCCTCAATGTTAACGTAACTGTAAAGATGATCTCTGTACTTGCCGGTAATTCAAATAAACACTTTCCACTGATGCCAGGTACATACAAACTATTATTTTATACTCATTAAGCACCAGCAGCTACAATATATTCCTTTTAAAAAGAATATCGTTTCATTTACAAACTATACTCATAACAGTGCTACTCAGTTATTTTTGCTCTCGGTTCAGAATTTAATTTTTGCAACTTCGTAGAGCCCGGAAATTGTCACACCCTTAAAGCTTAACCAAAACTAAAATTAGTAAATATGGATAAAATTACTGAAGCATTTTATACACGGAGCGTTTTAATTATGGACGATTGTACGTTTTCTATCCAGACTGATCCACAACCCGATATGGTATGATGCATTACTTGGGCATCTAAATCCAAGGCGAGTCTGTGTAATACGATATATAATTTTTATACGGAAAATATATAAATTAAGCATTATGAACGGAATTGGCAATTTCATTAGTTACCTAATCGTTTCCATGGTATTATCTCAGATAAATAACTAAATCATTTACTCGACAGATAATAAAGACAAATTCATTAAGTTTAAATTGCATATTATGCGCCAACGCCACTCATAATTTAGTGCCGTATAATTTAGTTATTATTTTTAAATTTCTACAGTTTATTAGATGAATTACCAATGCTATATTACCTTCATTTATGTACACAAATTTATTATGGATCTATTATTTCATAGAATTATTTATTCACATTTAATACCATAATAACCTTTAATAACGTGTTACAAGCTCAGCTATTAAATTAGATCGATGATTTAAATGAAACTTCATTAATAT
Organism: Phrixothrix hirtus; assembly: GCA_024586415.1. Taxonomy (NCBI): domain Eukaryota; kingdom Metazoa; phylum Arthropoda; class Insecta; order Coleoptera; family Phengodidae; genus Phrixothrix; species Phrixothrix hirtus. Next base: position 14,380 of record JAHWXV010802149.1, read on the forward strand.
TTAATCTAAACATAGATTGTAAATTGTCTATGATAGGTTAGCAAACCTCAATATTAATTATGCGCCGTTCGCTGTAATTACCTATTAATCTAAATTTCTGCGATAATTATTAGTTAATAAATTAAGCACAATCAAGTTCTTATCTCTATTTAGAAAGCTATATTATTCTAGCCTTTTCCGAGAAAATTGCTAAATTTTTTTGTAAACAAGATATCAAAATGCGGTTTTTTTATAGGCTTAGGGAACCCCAGGGCACCTTTACTTATCAAAATTCGATGCAATTAATTATCAAATTATAAACAATTTATAATAACAAATGAAAAGCTCGCTTACATTAACATCACATTAAAATTGATAATCGGGTGTTTTCGACGGTGTTGTAAATGCCTGACTTGACGGACCCAAAATGGCAGCTGAATAATGAATGAATGCAATTAATTAGCAAATCCCAGTTGCATTCAAAGTATTATTAGTTAAAATGGAGAATTTACAGAAACGAAAGTTAATACTATTTAATATCTATACAATTTTACAAAATCTTTATGCAATAGTTGTTTTCATATTATTTTATTCCTTCTTCTTCATAAACAATGTCAGAAATTTCTTCTATTTCTAAATTTTCTAAGAGGTCAGAACTAGAACTTCTGTACTTAATATCTGGTGTATTTTGCACTGTATACTAAATATTTATCTTCCTCTCTTTCACCAATAGATGAGCATTCAAACATCTGTCCCCATAGCACATCGTGCAAGCGGTTGAATAAGTCCATCTATTTTTTTCTATAGCCGAGCACTTTCTCCCAATTAGTTCTTGCAAATGCTAAAAATATATTTCAGTACCTCTTCGGGATTTACTTTAACGGGAATCAGCAATTCGCCTTCGAATTTCCATTCTAAACTTTGAGGTGCTAGAAAAATTTAATTTCCAGCGCTACCTTCACCAAACATCCCGTTTTAAATTCAGTGAGAATATGTCAACTGTCTGTACTAAGTTTGCTAAGTTTGAGATTTTCTTTTTAGCAATTTCTTTAACAAACATTTTGTATACATATATGTTTAATAACTGAGGAGATGTAAGGGAAAATTCATTAGTACGCTGGGTTTTATGAATTGTAAAATTTATTTTTGCTCTGGTTATGAATTAAAATAATTGATTAATATGTGTGTGGAATGGACTATTTTAAATAGGGAAGAGGCATATTTTAAAAGTATTAGTTATCTACCTTGGGACTATTCACCCTGCTAAAATAAATAAATATGTTCACTTTTCTTTACAATACTTTACTATATCTGATATGAATTTCTTAGATAGCTTAACATAAGACCAATAATTAATAAGAAGCTATCAGCTTAATACATATATTTTAAATAATCAATAATCAAATAAAACAACAATTAATATAAAAATTACAAATATGCAAAAGGTTGTTTTACCGCTAATGAAATTCATTCAACTAATTGTACCATTTAGATTATTTAATGTAAACAATAAGGTTCATATACTTTTTGCTGCTCAAGCAGTCTAAATTATTTCCTACTTATACTTATTAAAAGTTGAGTGAAATTTTATTTTTAAAGTTTATTTAATACAATTTTAATACGTGTTAACTTACTCTGCCTGAGTTCACGTAAATTAGGTAATTGATTTGATTAACTTACTTTGTAGCTAATGTTTTCTAAAGTTTGCATCGTACTGAAATTGGACTGGCGCTCTGACACCGGAATGCCTTGAAATTGGCCAGTTCGCGAAACTATAAGCGCTGTTTCTACAACCCGAACTTCGCTAAATACGTGAGAACTATAGAGGTACGTTACTATTACGCCGCTGACTCTTGCAGGTTGCGTTAGCATGGCAACCTCTACTATCTAGGCCTCGACGAATCACATATTTGTTTTTCAAAATTGTCGTATTTCTTTTTCTAAGTTGCAAGCCGTTAGATTTCCATGAGGCTATTTTATGAATACGAATTTTTACTGGAAGCTTTGTTTGTTGTGAAGCGATGCTGTTTACTTTTGTCCTTAATGCTGCATCACTATCACTTATCTTTAAGTAATTTCATGGCTTCAAACCTTTCTAGATGTTAATTAAAAATAATCAAATTAAAGTTATAAGAAGAGATTTAGATATAAACGCCAAGAACCTTTTATTCCATCATTTAAATATTAGTGCCCTAATTAATAAAGAAGATTGG
>JAHWXV010802203.1:0-13083 GCA_024586415.1 Phrixothrix hirtus
AAATAAACGTAGGCAATAATCTAATAATTTTTGGACACTATTGGCATATGTGGCATATATGTGTAAGAGAAAGTCGTGTGTTGTTTCACACCAGATTTTTTTTTTATGTATTACACAAAAGATGCCGTGAAAGTTCCTCAACAATGATGAAAAATTTGTAATTTTTCCTAAAAACGGAATTGTGAAGTCGAATAAGATAGTGAACAGTAGAGTTGTGACGTCATACTTACCTGCCATATTTTTAAATTTTTCTTCCAGCTTTATTAAAAAATAGAATCATCCATAATGATCGAAAATGATTACAACTCTTCAATAATTCGAAGAAAATTATAAAAATGTGACAATTAAGTATGACGTCACTTAGTATTTCTTATGTGATACAAAGTCTACATACGATGTGTGTAGCAACTAGAAACAGATGAATGCGCTTGCAATGACTTCAAGCATAACGTAAATGCGGTCGCGTGTAAATCGTCTTAATTGACATACCTACAGTGAAGTCTATGAAGTTGGACGAGTTGGATTAGAAGCAATCTTTTCTGAATAAAAATGTTTCGGAAACCGTTTTAGAATCTCTGTCGTGGAATATAATTTTTAATGAATAACATCGTTTACATAGTCGCCGGCGGAGACGTAAAACAAACGTATTAAATACAAATAATTCATTAATATCAAATAAGGCAATACTGTAATAAAAAGCAACCAAACAGGTTGCTGTCCTTAATATTTAAAAATTATTACAAATTCCTAAAAATAGTTTTGAGTATAAATTATGCATTTCATTGATCGCATATAATTTTATTTGGTTGCAACCCCACTTGTATATATTGATAATGTGACCCAAAATATTATGGTTATGGATTATCAATTTAATTCTCCCTTGTAAAATTTAAGCAAGCCAAGGTTAACTGTAAATTCAACCTTTCTCAAGCTACAAAAGCGGTCAACCGAACGTCACAGAATGGCGATTGTTCTTTTTACACTAATTAAGGATAACTCCTCCCACCTTATGAGTTTTGTCATATTAAATTGATGGATTGTAATCACAAAACTCACCCGTTAGTTTTTTATAACAAGCAAATTCCGCCACTCCGTAATATTAACGGTGATTGCAGTTTGGACGTGGATGATAAATTTTGACTGACATGACGCGCAGAGGGATAAATCATCTACTTCGTCTAACCTGAAGGTTCCGCACACAAATAAGTAATTATCATGACATTTTATTTTACTTTTAAATTAAATTTAATTTTAGTTTTTTACCTATTTTAAAATTTTTATAAAAATTCATCCTCGACCGGGACTTGATGTAACTCAGTCTTAAATATGGTAAACGAGGATACTTCAACAATATTAGTATAAATATTCGAGCAAGGTTGAAATACATGTTATTTTACAAAATTCCTAAGATGTTTGTTAATCTTGTTGTAGTTTAAAAATAAAATTTTAGTTATTTTATATGAGCGAAACTTACAAATGTGAACTTACGGTGGTTTACGAATTCTGTACCTTGACTGTATACCTGCAGTTAATTACTACTCAACAAATATTAAATGTTGGAATCCTATTCGCGCTCACGAAGTAATTAAAAAGAAGGGACATTGGCTGTACTAATATCTAGTGGGAAGATCTTACAGAGACACGGAAGGTAGGAAGAATAATGGCCATAGCCTAGAAGAACTAGATAAAAATCTGGGATTAGAAATTGGTTATTCTCCCCAAAAATATCAATATCTTTGAAAACAAAATAAGCGATGGTACAAACTGACATTTGGCTACACGATAACTTATGGAAAGAGGCGTTAATTTAATTTTTTTTAACATCGATCTTTTCTAAGATTAAGAATAAATCGATATATTGTGCGCTTGTTGCCTCCTGAAGCAAGGAGGCTATGAGTAGGTTGGCGTAATTGTCGCCACATGTAGTTGTGTTCGATCCGAGGTTTCAGAGCACTGATTAGGTTGTTCTTACTCAAGCTTGTTATCGAAGCGCTAGCGCTGATTAGAGATTAGTAGGATAACTACAACCAATGATAACTCACGTGATTATTTAATTATTTACCTATTTAATTCAGATGTTTTTCTGGGCAATACTGATACCTAATACGAGTAATAAATTATATTAATAAAAAAACAAAATTACAAAATGTATATAAAGAATCGATAAAATGCGAAATACAAATAAATTCAATTTACACCTAAAAAATAAACATACATAATGTTTACGGTCAATGACATAACTCATTAGAGGCTCATTTGCAATGGCCCCAGTTTAAACGTGATCCACCTGTTCGATAAATAAACAATTCGTAATTGGTTTTTAAACATTGATATTTACATTTTTAATATTAGTACAATGAAATTCATTAATGTTATTTAAGGTTTATTTACGTAACAATTAAATCGTAGAAAATCCAAAGGTAATGTTTATTTTATAAATGGGTTTCAATCGTTAATTCGGAGCGTTGTTTTAAGATAATTGAACAAAGACTTACATGATATTTTTTCAAGTTTGGGTTGATTTATGCCCAATTCTGCTACTGGCTAATCTTTGATGAATTTATTTGTACACATTTTTGAAACCTTGTTGCACGTTTCAATTGATTGTATTTGTGCTTGCATGCTGGTTTATTCTTTGTTAGATTAATCGAACCCAAACTTGCGTGTACACCAGGTTTTTAGCACTTATCACTTCACTTATGATTACGTGGATCTTTACCACCTTAAGAGCGTGTTTATATGGGTGTCGCGGATTTTACAAACAATTTGGTTTCTATGGTTACTTGGTAGGAAGGGCTATTGTACCAACAGATTTTGGCTGTTTGGCTTTTCAATTACCTCCTACTAAACGAATTTAATGCGGTCTTCTTAATTTTGTACTTATTATTTATTGTATCTATTTTGACTTTATATCTAACTTGAATTTTCCATAATGCCTAATATTTACTAATTTTGTGTTCTATTACAAAACCATGTTATGTGGAATTTATTCAATAAGGTACCTATTTCTGACATATGAATTAGTTCTCATTGTGTCGCTTGTAACTAGTGCAGTTTTGGTTCTTTCACCTCTTCGAGTTCAGAGACCGTTGTTATGTGTCTACTCAATTTACTGGGTTATGATGTAAAGATGTGCACCAAAATGAACGAGAATTTTTGACCTAAACACAGATGGAATTTTACAGTTGTCTATGTACGAGAGACAATACTTTGAATTAAATTTCAAAGAGGGTAAATTGTTGGTGCCCGCTTAGCGGGTGTAGAAAGTTTATTCGCCGTATCGCGAGGTACCATATCAATATACTATTTCCGAAAAAGCGTTGGCGTTGGCGTTCCGCGCCAAAATTTTAAATTTTCTGCCGTACGTTCCCCGTAATGGTGTGGTTGTTAGGACGACGAAAAATAAATAAGGTTTTTTTGGTCGGATCAAACATGAAAGACGAGTTTTTCTACTTTCCGTGGAGATTGAGAATAATTAATAAAATAAAGTGACATTTATAAGTGATTTTCACTCTTGTAGATTTCGACCGTGTATAATTTGTATTAATCCGTCGCGAGACCACCGCGACGTGGCAGTAAAACTCGTGTAGGTCGTATGCGATAGAATCGGTCGTATGTGAGTGATTTTCTTTCTTCTAAAGTGTCCGGGTGAGTATAAGGTTTCCGCAAGTGTAAGTGTGGCGGAAAACCAGGCCTAAGAAATCTAATAGTGGATTTCTGGGGAATTACCTGCCTTTTCCACCCCGTTCGCAGCTTCATTGGATGTGTGAGTCCCTCTAATAAGTGTAGGAACGTGAAAGAGTCGCAACTGACGATTTTGGTGTTGTGGGCAAGCGACAATCAAGACCATGGTACCTATTGTTCCATTTTTTTTCGCTTCCATATTGTTTGCCTGTAAAGGCATATGTGAAATGTCAACGTGTATCGGCGAGAATCCGGTTTAATTTATAGTCCGGCTGCCGACTATTGTAGAGTCCAGCTTAAACCTTTCCCGTTTTGCGGGGAGCCTGTCAATACATAATTCCTGTCCGAATTCTGGACGCATGCCTGTACTTACTCTGATTAGTAGATTTAGACAATAATTTTAGATTATTGTAGATTGATTAGTCTTCCCCGTACCTCTTGAATTAGGCCGCATTCAAGAGCCGGAGAAGTTCACTTGTAACACTGTGTGTCATACGTTGTTGTTGCAAGCATACAGAAAGTTTAGTCCTCGATTTTAAATTAATTTATCGTATTCGTGATTAAAATTCAATTGCGAAAAATTAAAAGACAAACATTTTTAATATTACATAAATTACATTTATTTTATTTGGTTAAACTAACGAATAAAGAATACTAAGGAAGCGCCTAAAACACGTAAAGTTATAGCCAGAGTGACCAACCAAGATGGCGGCATTGGGATGTTGTGCGCATGTATTAAAAACGTCAAATTTTACAAATTTAAAATTATGAAATATGCAACACAATATATTATGATGTATTTATTCACAGTAAACAAACAAATTGCATACAGATAGGAAGCGCCCTAAACATGTAAAGTTATATTAAATTGAATAAACAAAATGGCGGGGTTAGAATGTTGTGTTTTTGTATTAAAATCGTCCAATTTTTCAAATTTAGCATTATGAAATACACAGTAAGCATATAGATTACGTACAAAATTAACACAAACTTCCACGACTCGACACTTTAACTGTGCACTAACAATGATGACCTTTATTATAGGTAGTGCTTCAAAATCGCAAGTTAGATAGACAAAGACGCTTCCTTAGTATTCGGTACTCGTTGAACTAAACAAACGTACACAATTTCTATCATTCACTTATAAATCATTTCATTCATAGCCAGATAGAAACAGAAATACCTTTCGTTAGACAAAGCTGAGGCTTCGGATGAGGAAATTTCTTTGGTTCTTTTGGACGAAAACTGTTATATTGCCATTTCGCCATGCCTACCACAATTTTGCCGAATCTGGAGAAGTTTTAATGTGCCAAATATCACATTGATACGAGTCCTACGAATTTACTTCCTTATTCGAGAAGAAGGCATGTTTTCTAAATGTTACTCCGCTGAAAAATTTACCTACCTTGATTGGGTTTAAACTCGCGTCCCTCAAGTGTAGAGGCAATCGGGGCCGACTTATTTAATAAATTGTTTTATATCGACATTGTTGTTCGAGACAAAATAAAAGCTGGTATATCACAAAACTTGTTTTTAAAATTCCCAAGCTACTGGGATGTGCTACTGCAATACAGAAGTTGCGTAGTCGATGACCTTTAAAAATAAATAAAACTGCTCGACTAACGACCTAATTAACATCAAATCAATTAAACCATCGCGGCCACGAAACAAAATGTCACTTAAACAATATTAAAATATAGAATTAAATTTTCTAACCACGTCATTTTTTAATCGTTATAATTATCATAGTTGATGGGATTCGCATACTAGAATTTTGCAACTCACTGAATACAAATTATAACTACTACATGGCGAGTATTTTTTTCGATACACGTCACACGACCATCTAAAATAGTTTCATCAAAGGATTTGGTCGAAAATTTGAATTGAAGATATCCAAATTTTCCTGCTCAAAGTTTTGGAAAAATTAGTCTTCAAACAAAGCAACCAAACAGTTGGAACAAAGTATTTTTTCCTAATTTTGTTTTAAAACTTTTAAAAATAAAGGATTCCGAAAACACGTTGTCCAAAACTTTTTTCCTTACCCTGACAATAAACAATGAGACATCATTTATTTAATATTGAAGTTAACAATTATCATTTTTATTTATCTCTATCCATAATGGATGGCGGTTCGAATTTGGTCGATAATATTTCGGAGAAAAAAATTAAAAAAAATATGCTTTCTCGGATAAGGAAATATAATCGCAGTTTCCGTAAAAAATCCCTGCTTTGAGTTAGAATATGTCCAAGTTTGGCTAAATTTTAAGTATGACTAATTATAGACATGAGTGAGGGCAAAGAATTTTGCATCCCAAAATCTCAACCATAAAGCAAAGAAACGGCCATGAATTTTCAAGCAGTTTTCGCTTTCAAATAGTATATCAACATGTCGATGTGAATAGCAACATATTCGTGACAGTCGAAGACATTTATTTCAGCTTATTATATAGCATTGACTTCATTTAAAGGTACATCTTTTCAAGCCTGTTTCAGTACTTCTATATTTTTGACCTGACATAATGTCTTCTTCAGGTGGAAGACTATAATGAGACAATTTTCTAGCTTGATACACAATTTTATATATGAGTTTCTATCCATTGTCGCACGCGACCATAACAATTTCTCTAAAATCGGAAAACCGGAAGTGCCACCTTACTCTTGTCATTTTTTGGTTTATTGAGATTTTTTCGGAATCGGCTATAACGATTTTTTTTTAATTTACTGCATTTCTTAGATATTTAATACTCTTTCATATTGTAACGGAAATTAGAAACAATAGAAATCTGATGGAAGATTCTAGAAACATCCAGTACCTTTTTCTAGAACAAAATAGATGATGTAATCCCCAAATGACTCATTTCAGTAACCGATATCTGTCAATTCAATTAGGTCAGCAATGAGTCATAGAGTTAAAATTTATTACATCATTATTATGAGTAATATTCTGGTATCTTCTTCAGTATTATTCTAGAATTTATGTTTTATATATATAAACAGCAAATTAAATTCTCTTAGTTTATTTTTTGTTAGAATCTTGTGCTGTAAGTTACTGCATACATAAATGTAAATATAAATAGACATAAATAGAAATAAACGTTTGTTGTAAGTACATTGTAAAATAAGTATTAAAATAAATAAGTGTAGTATTAGTGAATATATATATATATATATATAAAGATTGTAAAACAATTAACTAGTTTCGTTACCTTAGTGCCAGGTGTGAGATTGTTTTAAAAATTGAACTCACAGACTATAATTAATTAAAAGCTAATGTTAATTTTTTTTTATATGCCGAAAAACAAAATATGTAAGCGTTGATGGAAATGTTGCAAAAGATGCACAAAGAAATGAAATCCAATCAAATTAAACTACAAGAAAAAATGGATTCCAATCAAGAAGAAATGAGATTCAATCAAACTAAACTACAACAAAGAAGGTGTCCCCATAAATTCAAACCAAAATAAATTGCACGAAGAAATTACAAACAAATTAAAAGAGGAAATGTTATCAATTAATGCAAGCCAAAGCAGAATACAAGAAGAAATGGAATCCAATCAAAATAAATTACAAAATGAAATTACGTCAGGCCAAAATGCACTAAAAGAAGAAATGTTATCGATTAATGCAACTCAAAATAAACGAAATGAAGAATTTAAATGAAGCCAAATTAAATTAAAACAGAATCTAATAAAAGAAATAGAAAATGCTACCAACGAGATGTCAACAAAATATGAGGAGGTAACCAAGAAGTGTGCCGAACTACATCAAAAGTTTATTCTCCTTACCGTAAATAAAGAAGTCAGCATGCCTAAGAAGAAGGCGTCACTAGTTCCTCTGGAATAATCAACTGAAGCAAATATACAGCAAGTTGAACATTTGTCTATTATTGAAAATGATATGCTAAGTACTAGAAGATACGTTAAAGCACCCAAGTATGATGGGAAGACGTCTTGGGCCAATTATCATAAACAATTCATGGTAGCCGCAACATCAAATGGATGGACCATTGAAGACAAGGTAACTGCCTTAATAGTGGTTCTACGTGGAGATGGTTTAGACATTCTTCAAACAATACCAGACGATCTACAGAATAACTTCGATTATCTTGTGTCACGATTAGAAATGCGATGTGGAGATAAACATCTGAAACAGGTCTACTGTGCCCAGTTAAGAAATTGTGTTCAGAAGCTTGGAGAGAACCCCCAGGAATTCGAAACTGAAATTGCGTGGCTAGTAAGATTAGCATACCCAACGGCTCCATGAAGTTTTATTGAGCAAATTGGGATACAAACATTTGTCGATGGTCTTAAGGATTCTGAAACAGAACAAGCACTTAGATTACCACGTACACGTAACCTTGCTAGGACATTGGCTCATACATTAGAATTTGAAGCGGCCAAACAAGCGTCGAAGGGCCATGTTCGTGTGCGAGCCATTGAGGAAGATAAAACTAATGCTGAGATCTTAGAATAAACAGTGTTAAGACTAATCAGAGCCAAAAAACTAACAGGACGTAAATTACGACGCTGGAAGTGTGGTAAATGGGGACATGTACAGAGAAATTGTCAAGAGGCTATGGCTAGTCCCACCGATAACACAAAGTACCAGGAAAACTAGAAAGGATCGATGTGAAAGGACGAATATCGATCTCTGCTAGCTATGTCCCGGAAGCCACCATCCAAGTCGCATCGTTAAAACATAAACCGGATAGTCCTTACATTAATGGAACAATCGCAGGAAGGAATTGCCAAATCCTTCTGGATACAGAATCGAGGCCAAAGAAACAACACCTGTTCGCTTGATGAACGTCAATACCTTACAGATGGCTCTAAAGAAGGGCACTGAAATAGAATCATGTACACTTATCTCATCTGTGGTACGTTGCAGAAAGCCAGTGAGAAGCTTTTGCCTGTAAAGAATTTATCTAAACTGCATGCCACATTCGAATCCTTGTATAGCAGGTTATCTCATGACCAAAAGGCTACAGCAAGTCAGTTGATCCAAAAGCATGCCGATATATTTGCAACAGATGACTGTTTGAAAGGAAGAACAGATATTGTGACCCACAAAATAAATACCGGTGATATCTAACAAATACGTCAACTACGAAGGAAGCTGCCTTTATCCAAACGAGAGGAAGCCACACAGATCATCAAGGGCATGGTCCGTGAGGGCATAATAGAGTCATCCAGTAGTCCTTGGGCATCGCCAGTTGTACTGGTTAAAAAAAGATGGCAGCACTCGATTATGTGTGGATTACCGTCGTTTAAATAATGTGACCAAAAAGGATAGCTATCCTCTACCCAGAATTGACGACACTTTAGACACGCTTTCTGACTCCAAATGGTTTTCGACTTTAGCTATGAAAAGTGAATATTGGCAAGTCGGTATTGAGCCTAAGCACCGGGAAAAGACAGCATTCTCCATTGGATCTGGTCTCTGGCAGTTCACTATGATGCCTTTTGGCTTGTGCAATGCACCAACGACGTTTGAAAGGCTAATGGAATTGATCCTGAGAGGATTGTCTTAGCAAACATGTCTCGTATACTTGGACGATGTCATAGTTATTGGAAAGATCTTCGACGAACACCTGAAAAATCTCAAAGACTACGAAGTGCACATCTACAACTTCGTTCGAAAAAGTGCAAATTGTTTCAAAACAAAGTGAAATATTTGGGTCATATAGTTTCGGAAAAAGGTGTGGCAGCTGACCCGGAGAAAATTAAGTCTGTACGAGAATGGCCGCAGCCGAAAGATAAACATGAATTAAAAAGTTTCTTGGGGTTATGCACTTACTATAGTCGATTTGTACGTGGATTTGGAGACATCGCAAAACCGCTTACAAAACTTACTGAGGAGGACCAGCCATATTTATGGAGTAATAGCTGCCAGGAGTGATTTCAAACACTAAAACGGTCATTGATAACGGCACCTATTCTCGGTTACCCTAGAATAGAGGGAAGGTTTGTTTTAGATACCGATGCTAGTCACGTCGGCATCGGTGGAGTGCTATCGCAAATTCAGCACGGACAAGAACGAGTAATTGGGTATTTTAGCAAAGTGTTGTCCAAGCCTGAGAGGAACTATTGTGTTACGCGCAAAGAATTGCTAGCGATGATAAAGGTTGTTGAACACTTTTACAAATACCTTTATGGGCGAATTTTTTTGTTGAGAACTGATCAAGCAGCATTGAAATGGCTCCTGCAGTTTAATAATCCAGAAGGCCAAATAGCGAGATGGATTGGACGGCTACAAGAGTATGATTTTGAAGTTGAACATCGTGCCGGAAAAATACATAGAAATGGTAACGCTTTATCAAGACAGCCTTGCACAGAAGATTGCAAGCATTGTACTCGGTTGAAGTCAAAAGTTGAAGATCCTCTTGTCAACCGTAGTACTGTAAATAACGATGATTGGAACCCAGATAAAAGATCAGGAAAACGACCCAGACTTGAAGGTGCTATTAAAATGGAAGTATGAAGGTCGAAGGCCAGGTTGGAAGGAAGTAGCCTCATTTAGCCCTATTGTTAAAGAATATTAGCCCAATGGGTCTCCTTGCGAGTTTAGGGCGGCCCCCTTGAAAAGGGCCCTGGAAAGTGATGGTGGAAATAAAAGACGAATGCAGTTGGTGGTTCAGAAAAACAAAGTATCAGAAATTCTACGCTAGCTGCATGATGGTTCATCAGGAGGGCATATGGGAGTAAAGAAAACTTTGGAAAAGGCCCGTGAAAGATTTTATTGGATGAATTGCAAGGATGATGTTAAGGAATGGTGGCCCGTTGGTGAGGCCAAAAGCGCCGATGCAGCAATGTAATGTGGGTAGTCCATTTGAAAGAGTAGCCATCGATATAGTTGGTCAATTTCCAGAAACGGAAACGGGAAACAAATACATCTTGGTTGCAATGGACTATTTTAGTAAATGGACCGAAGCATACGCTCTACTTAATCAAGAGGCAGTTACAGTGATCGATACCTTGGTAAAAGAACTGTTCAGCCGTTTTGGGATTCCTTTGGAATTACACTCAGACCAAGGAAGAAATTTTGAGTCAGCCTAATTCCAAAGTCTCTGCCGACTGTTGAAAATACGCAAAACTAGAACAACTGCACTTCAGCCACGGTCAGATGGAATGGTAGAACGCATGCATCGAACAATGGGAAAATATTTGTCGAAAGTTGTCTCGGATCATCAAAGACATTGGGACCAATACTTGCATCTGTTCTTGAAGGCATATCGATCAGCCATACACGAAACGATAGGAGAGACCCTAGCTAGAGTGTTGTTTGCGCGTGAAATAAGACTACCGTGTGATTTGGAGTTTTATAGTAAGTCTGGAGAGGAGGAAGTCGCTGGAAATGCGTATGTTGGAAGCCTACGAAAGAAACTAAATTCTATTCATGAGAGAGTTCGTAATAACATCCAGATTGCCAGCGATCGAATGAAATTCCAGTATGATGTAAGTTCCACAACGAGAGGATTTCAACCCAATGATCTGGTCTGGTTGTAGCAACCTCAGCGACAACGAGGTCTATCTCCCAAATTGCAAAGATCTTGGGATGGTCCGTATAAAGTGATAAAAAGGATCAACGATGTAATCTACCGAATTTTGAAATTGCCCAGAGAAAAGCACAAAGTGGTTCACATGAATCGGTTAACCCCATGCGCTGGGAGGAACGCAGAACCGGAACAGCAAGAATTTTGAATTGGAAGAATTAGAAGTTGAAAACAGCGAACGATCATTTATTGACTTTATGACAACCTATTTGGGACACCACAAATCTAGATTTGGGGTTACCTCTGAGGAGTACAGAAATCTGTTTGATGCACCAAAGGAGTATCCCTTGGCCCATTGTGTCGCTAAAGATGTCCGAATGTCCCGTGGCATCGCGATTGAGTTTAAGAAGAGGTATAGTGGCGTAGAAGAAATACTGCAACAAGAGCCAGAAATTGGAAAGGCATATCACCTAGTGCGCCGTCACCGCCTAGGTATGCGAAGTATTTACTACCTTGTGGAAGGCGTTATGGGATTTAAGAAAATATATTTGTGCCGGCGCCAGTAGAAAGTTAGCTGTACCAAAGCTCGGCTGCGGTCTAGACCAGCTTAATTGGCGCGTGGTACGTAACACGTTGGAGGTAATGTTTCGAGGCACTGGTGTGAAGATCCTGGTGTGTAGTTGGAATCCAAATGGAATTTCAGCTACAAAATCTGTGGACTGCCCTCTTTTCAACAAATGGGGCTGCAAGTATGAATTGCGGTGCAGATTCTGATATTCGCCAACGAAGATAGAACCATCGCAAGTGCAAAGTCCAAGGTCATTGTTACGGTATGTAACAGTCTTAAGGAGGGTACAGTGAAACAAAAATTAGAAACAATAGAAATCTGATGAAAGATTCTAGAAACACCCAGTACCTTTTTCTAGAATAAAATAGATGATATAATCCCCAAATGACTCATTGCAGTAACCAATATCTGTCAATTCAATTAGGTCAGCAATGAGTCAAAGCGTTAAAATTTATTACATCATTATTATGAGTAATATTCTGGTATCTTCTACAGTATTGTTCTAGAATTTATCTTTTATATATAAACAGCAGATTAAATTCTCTTAGTTTAGTTTTTGTTAGAATCTTGTGCTGTAAGGTACTATATATATAAATGTCAATATAAATAGACATAAATAGAAATAAACGTTTGTTGAAAGTACATTGTAAAATAAATTTTAAAATAAATAAGTGCAGTATTAGTGAATGTAAGTAAACATTGTAAAACAATTAACTAATTTGGTTACAATATAATCTAGGCGGTTTTCCATAAAATTGTCTAAAAGTCGAGTAACCGGAACTACTTTGCCGTTAAGTCTGAATAAAATAATTATGAAACTAAAAACCCTAGCTAAAGCAAAGCTTATATTTAAGGTCACAATCACCTTAGTGCGCCGATTGAAGAATTTGGTTAAAATCGAATAACCGGAAGTACCATCTTATTCCTGTCATTTTTAGATATTTTCCCAATTTTTCGTTTTTCGAGATTTTCTCGAAATCGACTGTAACGATTTTTTTAAATTTTATTGTATTTTTTAAGCATTTAAGACCCTTTTATGTTATCGAGGTGATTACTCAGAAAATTTTCTGTAAATCGAGTAAGCAGAAGTACTTTCACTCTTACCTCTGAATAGAATATTTATGAAACTAAAAGCCTTAACTAAATGAACATTTATATTTGGGGTCATAATCGCCTTTTTCTGGAAAATCAAAAATTTGGTCAAAATCGAATAACGGAAGTACCACTTTATTTCTGTCATTACTTTCTCTTACATATATGAAATATAGTATAGAGAAAGTCATGTTTTCGGTCCAAATTTTCGATGTCCAGTTTTTAGCGGAAATACACGTTTTCA
>JAHWXV010802217.1:0-11468 GCA_024586415.1 Phrixothrix hirtus
GAATAAATTAAATTAAATTAGAATAATTATTAGTTAAATGAAATTAACTTTAATTGTATTAGTTGTTTTCTAATAAAGGTATTATTATTATTATTATTGTCTAAAGACAACTACCTATGCCTTGTTTCTTTTCCTTATGAAGTTGCGTACGACAATATGATTAATTGTTATAGATTCAATGGCGGATCTTGTCCCTCATACCTTGGTTTAGAAGAGTTGTCTCTAATACTTGGATGCAGCAATTCTTACCATTTAATTAACAAAGTTTCAGTGTCTTGAAGCTTGGGCCAAATGCACAATTAGTTTTACTACTTGCACTGTCACAATGCTAAAGAAAAAGGAAAAACGTTCTCTTCAGAGATGTTAGCCACTTTTATACTTTGTTCTCCACTATTTGGCTTGCCAATTGAATTTTGCTCTCTATAAGTATTAGGCAATAATATTAGTGGCATTCATTTTTCACGTTTTGAAACTATCGCGCACTTGTACATGATGTTAGTAGAATTCGGCAGATTTCTTATTTTAGAAACTAAATTATGTACTATAAAATAACCATTCAAAGAAGCACATTTCTATTACCTATTACATTTGAATATTTTAGGGTAACCTTGTTTGGTCACAAAGTTGTTATAAACCGTATACCTTTGACGTCTACAGTTTTGATTACTTAAAGGTTTTCTTAAAAATTAATTTATTATCATTAAAATTTATTTCACCTGCAATATTTTTAGGATTTTGGAATCAGTATTGATTAAATTCTTAAATCTTGTTTTATAGATGTGCGTTAATTTATATTTAAATTAATTTTCATTAACAAGTTTCTGTTTGGGAAAATTATTTCAAACAAATTTTAATAATATTTAAAAATTGTTCGATTATTCGTTGAGAGTTTTTATATGTAGCACTATTAAAATCCCAGGTTGAGTTCTCTAGCAAATTATAATTTTTAAATTGCCCTAGTTGGGTTACAGGACGTATTGTTTTATTATTATTCTTAACAGGGATTACAAGAGGTAGTAAGTAGTTATAGCAATATGGTCTGATAACCCAACATTAACCGGGTATTCAGTCAAGTATTTGAATGGGATATTCACATTCTCTAAGCAGGATTTACCCCTAGTTGGAAAAGCAACACTTAGGAGGCGATTAAAACTATTCATGAGGTCAGTTATCATTTTGATTTTAAAATTGTTACCCAAAAAATGTAGATTAAAGTCACCATCACACATAAAATATTTATCGCTTTTATTTAGCAAAGTAAGGACATCCCTTATTACATAAGGGGTGGCCTATACACAACTAAAACTATTAAATTTAAATGAGTTAAAATATTCCACAAATCTCGCAATACGTTTTATTCGAGTACATGAACTAAAACTTGTTTATGATATTGGAGAACGATGCATATCAAATGTACTCTTTCTTCGCGTGTTAACATTTATGACTGCTACAATAGTCTTACTATCGTAAAAGAATGATATAGGGTTCATTTTTTGTATTCACAATTATAAGGCGGTAGTTATTGTCAATAGTAAAATATTCAAATTCCATGAAGTTGTTATGAATTGATTAAATGTTAAAGAATAACAAATTAAAAGGTTTTTCACTACTAGTACCTTCTTCATTCTCTTCTGAACTACTTTTAAGTAGAAGCATTCTATTACTCACAAGGTCGCTCTGAGCGCCGCAAAAACCTTTTAATGCAAACTTTGGACAACAATAAATTTGGATCTTTAATTTTAATACAGTTATCCTCAAGTATATACGTTTGAATATTTAAGGTTGTGTTTTGTGCAAGATGCATATCTAAAATTGTTTCTTTACAAATAATCAACTAATGCCTTCTCTTCTAATTCTGGATTAAATCTAGTTACATAAAATGGATTACTTTGGGAATAGCCTTTATATCGACAGATTCACTTTTGCACCAAATTCGGACGCTATCCATTTCTATGGTAAATCGTTTCTTTTTTAATTCAGTTAATTCGTTATTATTAATTATAGCAGCATCTATATTTATATTTTCATTGTCAGATATGACATCACACGAGTTATTTCAGTTAATTTTATAGTAATAGACGTATAGATGGATAGTAAACTTGCTTCCCTTATTACCTTTTCCTTAGTAGGCGTGAGTTTCACAATATCAGTTAGGACATTTCCAGAATTTTGAGGTGTATTAGTGGTAACAACCTTGCGCTCACATTTTAAGCCCTGGGTTAAACTATTTACTTGCCTTTGTTCAATTAAATGGTATGATAGCTGTACATGATCACTTAACAGATTATTTTTGTTGCTTAACTCACTTATTAACAAACCCTTGCGCTTTAAAATGTAATAAAATACACATCCATCAACGTCGTTCATAAAACTTTCTACCATTTCAGATAATTGTAAATTCGAAATCGGTTCAAGATTTAGCTCTGTTATATTAACGTTATCACAGCATGCACGTATTTTATTTAAATCTCCAATTATCTTAGAATTTAGAATAACTGGCATGAAATATATTCTCACTAATTAGTCCGATTTTCTTGCATTTTCTGCAGATCTTACTGTTCAAACTGTTCGCGTCATTCGCCATCGCCTAAAAGGAGAATACCTAAAACTGTTTTTAAGAATCACCTATTGTTATTCCAAATTGCTATATAGTCTCGTCTTGGAAGTTGTTCTAAATGTTAAACCTAATTTATTGGATACATTTATAGAGATATTTCAAAAAATCTAAAACGCCCTTTTGATGGTATTACTATACTTAATTCTTGCGTTTGAATAAAATCGCTTAGACGATCTAGACCCGAAAGTATTAATAGACACACACGCTACAAATACAAATACATTGTTACAATTGTTTAACACATCGGTGTGCAGTATAGACCTATTGACGTAGGAAGTTGCTAACTGAATTATTGTATATAGCACACTATGAAAATTGCTAGTAGTTAATAATTTATGTAAGACAAGGGTGGCAGCAAACCTGTAAATGCGGGAAAATCAGGAACACTCATGGAAATATTAAGTGCAGGGAAAAAGCTGGGAATTATCAGATAAATTTACAAAAACCATTAAAGGCCAGGGAATTTACCTAGAATAAGTAGTTAACATAACAGCGTTAATTTTATATTTAAATTTGTTTACAGAATTAACTCCTTGTGGTACATTGCTTACGCATATTTAAAATTTCGACCGCAAAATATTCGTATATTATGTTTCGTTTCTGATTATGTTTACAGAATTTGAGTTTTACTGTTTAAAGAGGGTTTTATCGAATATTTACAGTGATTGATTTCAAAACTTAACCTATTAGCTATAAAAATATTATAACTTAATCTGGGAAAACCCGAAATTAGTTTTATAAAAAAACAAATACATAACACTAAACATAAAATGCGATTCGCAAGTGACCGTACATATACACTACTTGACTGTAAACATTAGTTTTACATCATTATTAATAAAAAATTAATATTTAGTAGAATTACTTTTTGCTTCTATTGTGTCCTGTAGATGTCTTCGATGGCAATTTACCAATTCGGTTGTCATTTCTTTTTCAATGTTAGTCCATTCTTACAATGAAATGGATTGAAACTTTTTTCCAACTTTTCCCATAGATTTTCTATGGGCTCAATGTCTAGCGATTGTGGAGGTAATTCTAGTATATGAGACACATTGTATAGCAACCGTTCTTGTTCAAGACGCGGTTTATGTTTCAGTCCATTTACTTGATAAAAATAAAAATTGTTGCTAGTGTCTTATAGTTGGCTCGTCACTTACCGTTCGACACAGTTTAAAAGCATGGACGGACTAAAAACTTTATTTGCAAATATTTCAAAAACTATACAATTTGAACAGACGGTTTATAAGAGTTTTTTGTCGTGAATACCGTAATATATCTGCTGTAAACGTAGTGCCTAGTACTTTCGAGACACTGTATAATTATTTCATTTTAACATTTGTTAGCAATGATTACTAGTTAGACAAATAAAATATTTAAAAAAATTCAAAAGTAACGATTTTTTACTTTATTTAACGTGAATTGAAAGAACAGGGATATTTTATTAAATGTTTCTAGAAAACAGGGAAAAGTCAGGAAAAATTTTATTTAAATTTTTGTCTTCAGCCTGAATAAATAGGGCGCCAATACATTATGTAACATTGTACCCGAAATTCCTTAACACATAAAGTAACCTATGTCTAAAAATATTGACTCCTGCTGAGGTAGTTCCCCAATTCTTTCTATTGGATGCAAAAAAGGAATTCTGGGCACCACATCTAAAAAAATCTGGTGTTGGACAACACACTACTTTCTCTTACATATTTTAAATTTAATTTGAATTATTGACATTAGTTACTTTCTTATACATCTAAATTGTAAACTCTAAATAATTTAAAAGCATAAATAATTCATCCATTCATAATTTCCTTTATACATGTACTAAGAGTTTTATAATTCAATTTTGAGCTCATTTAACGCAAAAATTATTTACAGATTTAAATAAAAGTAATTAAATATATCAGTAATACCCAAAAATCATTAAAATATTGATTTATTTTTAAATTGATAGGAATGTCCAAATTTCTCACAATGGACGTCATTGAAGCTAAGTAAGGAATTGATTTGATCATCTAACCCATGTTAATACAAATAAATTAAAATAAATAAATTGAAATTATTTATTTTCACAACTAGCTTCACCGGTTTGGCATCTTCAGGTGAATAGACTGAATATGATGTAAATATGAAATTAATTAGTGAAAACAAACAATTCCAATTTATTTCTTTTAACTTATTTGTATTAACATGGGTGAGATGATCAAATCAATTCCTTACTTAGCTTGATTTATTTTTATTTTGGGGACAATAATTGGAACAGTCACCCATCCAAGTTACTCGTCAGACAAAACCTTGCTTAACTCTAGAAATATTTCTCAATAACTCACTTCAACGAATTTTCTCAGAGAAACCAATTAGTTCGTGTAATATAGCATTATAAACACACATAGTATATTTATTTTACTTTCATCCTGAATTTATCGGTTTGGTTGGCAAATCCTTCCAAAATCAAAGCCATACTTAATTTCCCTATTCCAAGAACCAAGACAGAAATAAAAAGTTATTTAGTACTATTAGGCTAATACCGAAAATTTATAAAAGACTTCGAAAAATTTGTAAAACCATTAACAAGATGTTTAAAAAATAACAATACAGTACAACTTTTAGAATCCTTTATAAACGCTTTTAACCATACCAAGAAGTTATTAACCAATGAACCGCTACTATGATGCCCTGACTTTAACAAAAGTTTTGAATTATCAACAGACGCTAGTAAGTTTGCCCTTGGCGGTGTACTTTCCCAAGATTAAAAGGCAATAGCTTATGAATCACGAATATTAAACGAAACGGAACAACGATATTTGATTATTGGGAGCGAACTTTTGGCAATCGTTTAGCATACAAAACAATTTAGACCATATCTTTTTGGAACAAAACTTATTTTATATTCAGATCATAGACCTCTCGTTTGACTTAGAAATTTAAAAGAACCAAATTCAAAACGGACACGTTGGTCCCTTAAATTAGAAGAATTTAACTTTGACATAAAATACCTTCCCGGAAAAAGCAACAAAGTAGCAGACGCATTATCTCGAATAAATATAAATCCCTTGACTGTATCTGACGAAATTTTAAAAACATTGATGACATAATATTCGACGCTGAACCAAATTTAGAAACTTGCAGTATAATTCCTAGTAACCCTGCAATTCCGAACTTAGAAGAAAGTTTTGAGTCCATAGCCCCATTATCTGAATCTCCTGAACTAGTTCATGACGATCGATCCTTTACAGATACTATTCATACACAATTAAAATCAACTCCTGCTATTCCCATATCCGAAAAACCCTTACAATGTTTTCCAAACCAAATTGAATTAATCGAAACTACATTAGCTAAACTTATTTTATTTTATTGAGACGTCTACGTTTGACGGTAAAAAATTAACAAAAGTTTACTTCAATAAATAGAATAAAGGCATAAAGTTTATCGAACTTCTTATCTCCTTCTGCCTTCCTAAGGCTAACTATTACTGTTTCTTTCCCACTGATTCTCTCTATAACAAATTTTCCCACTACATAATTTCTGTTTCCAACAATAACACACCAAAATTCTTTAGATGCATGGCACAAGTTACCTACATTACTGACAAAGATGAACGAGCTATACAAATTACATATTACCATGAAACTAGGAGTAATCACTGAGGCATACAAGAAACAACGGAAAAATTGAATAGAAAATATTTTTGGAAAGGTACAACCAATGACATTAAAGACTATATAAATAAATGCGAAATTTGTAAAACTAACAAATACAACAGACAACCTATCAAAAAACCTTTAAATTTAACTCCAACTTCTAACAGACCATTTCACACTGTACACATGGACTTTTTCCAAATTAGCAATCAAAAATATTTGACAATAATTGATGCGTTTACCAAATTTGCTCAAGCTTACCCTTTAAAATCCAGTAATTTAATTGACATTACAGACAAACTATTTTCCTACATAACCGTTATAACAGACAACGAATTTAACAATAAACCCTTGAAAAATTTCATATCTCTTCACAAAATTAATTTCCGCTCACTACTCCTTACAACCATCAGTCCAACGCAATATTAGAACGATTACACTCAACATTAATTGAACATTATAGACTTCTAAATGATACACCTGACGACAAAAAAATTCAATACGGTATTTTGGCATACAATTATTCAATTCACCCCAACTTAAAATTTACACCTTTTGAGATCCTTTTTGTGCATACAGACAGCAAAAATCATTTTGACTTAGATTTCCACAAAACCTTTATAGAATCCTACGTAGCAGATTATAAAGACAAAATGAAACATTTATACAAATATTTAGCTGACAAACAGACCAAAACAAAAAGAACACAACGTAAAATTAAATAAATCACGGAAAACACATTCAAATTAGACGATAACGTTTATTTAAAATCGCATTTAAGAGACAATAAAAAACCGAGATACATTGGACCTTACACTATAGAAAAAATAAACCAACATGACATGACACTTACGATTTACGACAACCAAAATTTCCATAAAAAGAAACGTTAACGATTTACTTACCTTTTCAGAAACATTTTCTCGCTTATCTTCCTCCTTACCTAGACCTTCGTCCACTCAAGCGTAACAATAATAACATTAACACTTTTACCAAAAATATAGAAAACTTAGCTCCTAATCAAAATCTTGTTGTATAACAATTAGACGAAACAAATTTGAAAGTAAACTCAAAAATTAACTCCATTCTTGATATAATAAATATACACTTTACCCTTGATCGATCTATTCAACCCTTAGAGCTATTGATCTGCACCTATTCGGATCAAGAAACCTCTCTAACCTTTACACAATCTAACCAACTTCATCTTTCTTTAATTTTCAACGATGACATACTCCAATCTTTGGCGAATGCTTCCCAAATTCTTAAAGAAAATCAAGAAACTAATTTAGACTTAACTTATCCTATAAACTCAAAAACCGTACATCTATATGAAACTCTTATTCAAGTCAAAGCTTTTCAACGAAATTCAACCTTTATCTTCATTTTCCAAATTCCTTTAATAAAGCCCAGACTATCAGTATTTACAATTAATTCCTTCTCCAGCCTATAATGGCCATTACTTTCAAATTCTAATTCCTTCCTACAACTATGTTCTATTCACCACTGATTTTTCAATACCTATCTCCAATAATGAATGCAAACAGACCTCTCCTTTCCATTAATTCTGCATACATGATAACCATTTTTCATTCTCAATTCGAAATTATATGAACTACAACTACTAAGTTTTAAAACCAACCAAACCTGTAATCCCTTCATTTTTCAATTACACACTACAAAAGTAAACAAAGTAGATAAATCATCTTGGATCATTAGTTCACCAAACTCAACCTTATTAAATATTAAATATCCAAATTCAATTATAAGAAAAATATTTTTTGGATTAAACTTGATATAACAAATATGACAAATTGATGCAGCATCCATAAGCAAACTTAAATTGAAAATTCCTCCTCAAAATCCTCATATAAAACTAGATTTATCTTCCATCAACCTTCATGACCGTACGCAAGACAAATCAAAATTAAATAACGAAATTTCAATTTTCACTAAAACTGATCTTCCATATAAACATAAATATTTAAACTACACAATTTCAATTCTAATTATCATAATTATTATTCCCTGTTTTCTATCTTCTACTATCTTTACCCATGCCGCTTCAAAATCGCCCTAAAACTATTTCGACCAACTGTTCAGATCCCGAAATTCCAACTCCCTCTGCTTTAATTCAGTGCCCCCAATAAAAAAAATTATTTTTAAGTAAATATTAAAATTGTAAATAATTAGGTAGAACTTAAGTTAGCTAGGCTTAGACTCAGATTTAAAAATCAATAATTAATAATAATATTAA
This sequence comes from Phrixothrix hirtus, assembly GCA_024586415.1. NCBI lineage: Eukaryota > Metazoa > Arthropoda > Insecta > Coleoptera > Phengodidae > Phrixothrix > Phrixothrix hirtus. Next base: position 8,513 of record JAHWXV010802217.1, read on the forward strand.
CCATAATAAACTTAATTACAATAAGAAGATTAATGCAATAAGTACTTAATTCATAAATGGAAGAATATATTCATTAAAGAAGAAAATAAGGATGTAAGAAAATATAATGAATAATTAACGGCTGAAAATATACCAAAGCATATGGGCATTGTCGAGCGAAGAGATTTCCATCAGGGCACATGACGGAATCTGTGGTTAACTGATCTAACGAATATCGACAGTTATGCAATCCAAATATATTAAGAAAACTAATAATGTTTTAAGTATTAATAGAAGAATATATATGTATATAGACAACGAATGAAAATTATTAAAAAGAAACTAAGAATTTTAATACATCTAAATAATAATACTTTCCTTTTGTTTTAATTTAATTAAAATGTTTAGTGATCGCGAGTTAATGAACTCAGCCGCGAAACACATGTGCGAAGCTTAAATAATCGATTGTAAATAGTTATAAGATGGATAGGTAAGACTTAAGTTAATTCTAATTTTAATTCTTAAGTATTTCAAACCCTTCATATATCATTTTATTCATTTTAGTATAATTTACTTTAACAATGCAATTCCTCTCTTTTAATTCCAAATTTGGAAATCATGTTTACAATCTTTGATCACATGTTTTAACTTATAGTGCATTTTAAGGGTTACTAGAACTTCTTAGTAACTTTCAATTAATAAGTCCAGTAATAAATACTTTGATGTTAAATTCTTTGGCCGTTTTAGCGTTATTGGAACTTCTGTTTCAAATAGCAAGGCGCACTAATTTGTAGTCGTGAACAATAGTAACCAAATTGTTACAAAAATTTGAAAATTGACTTGTAAGAAACTATTTCATCAAGGTACTAATTAAGTATTTAAAGATAATTATTACTACTTACAATTTTTACCATAAAGTTGATATTCTTTAAGAGTAATTATGAATTGTTTTAATTACTTTGCAGGTATTTCTAATGATACTGAAATATATATAACTAGTTAGTAATTCTAAACAGTAAATTTTCTGATATTTTGACATAAAAAAAATGAATCACGTAATTTTAACCTTAAAATAGAAATTTATGTAATAGTTTAGTAATATTTACTGCGGTAAAGTAAATAAAACTTCAATTCCTGTTATAATTACTGCAAGTGCTACTTGGGAAAGTGGTATTTATGTTTTCAATTACGTTTTATAGTAAAACGTTCGCGATTAAATATTTTATATTTGTGTCCGCAAAGGACCTAATTGCACGTGTGTTAAATAATGCTCTTACATCCCAGACACCCTGTATATTCACATATCCATGTACCCCAGCAGCACAAACTTCTATAACTCATATCTCCTAGGTTACATTGATATTATACGCCAATGATGACGCTCCACTACTTTGATGAGATCTTGGTGATTTAACTGTAGCAAATATATTGTCCCGCTAAGTAGGCAGTATGTATCATGTGTATGTGCAATTATTTGTGTAGTTTTTGACTGTTAGATTATTGATACTTCCTTTATGCACTCGTCGATATAATAATATACTTTATTTCTTAATATTTGTTTGGTAGATTTGATGAATGTCTTTTGCTTATGATTTTTAATAACAATTGGTAATTTAGTTTATAGTAGTGTGCTTATGTAATTAGGGTTAGATTCATATAACGTTGTTCTGTATAATGTACGTTCTAGATTAAAGCCACGACGAGTGCTTGTGTCGGTTGAGAAAATTAAAATTCTTCAAATTTATTTCCGCATATTTGAATATTTCAAGAATATATAAACAAGGTAAGGTCAAGATCGTATTGAGGATAAGAGTTCGTTACAAGGTTCTTGAAGGTTAAGATGGAACGTCTGCTTAATTGCTTTTTTTGAATTATTTGTATTAATATTAAGAATAATGTTAATCACATGCAAAATCTTTAAATAAACTTATTCTAAGAATTGATCCTCGTAGGTGTTTCTTTGGTATACTCGAAGGTTGGGCTTATCAGAATCGTCGCTTTTGATTTTATGATTCTTATAGACATTATGTGAAACCATTTTTTAGTAAATCCTTTCTAATATTTCCATTTATTGCTTGTAATTTTCTTTATCTGCTAGTATTCAAGATCTTGTAATTAAAGTTTCTATATCGGAGTTTAAGTATTCTTGGTGATGGTGGAACCTTGCGCTTAGGTATTTGCTGGTATGAGTTGCTTCTCTGAAAACTGTATCCTAGATTATCATTTGTTTTCTTCTTAACTAAGACACCTGAAAACGGTAACTGGTTGTTGCTTTGTATTTTCATGGCGAACTTGATTCTTTTATCGAGGCTATTCAAGTGATCAAGGAAAATGTGTCCATATCGTAAAAGTATCAACGGCATAAGGTAACCATAATTTCGGTTTAAGAGCTGCAGTTTCTGCAGCTTTGACTTCAGAGCCTTCCATAAATTAGTTAACGATTATTGGTGGAAGCGGTGATCCCATTGGCGCTCCCTCTGTTTGTCGGTATCTTTGATTATTGTATATTAGATAAGTATTCTGTAAGCAATGTTTTATACATTTTCGTTTTATTTCCAACAATTCGTTTATAGGTATGTTAGGAAACAGCGACACTACGTCAAAGCTTACAAAAAGGTTGCGGATTGAATGTTCTCAGTTCTTAGGAGATCAATTAAGTGGTTAGAATTGTTGACTTACGATGTGGCTTTTTCTGTGTATGGTTGTAATATTTCGTCAACGTGTTTTGCTAGATCTTGTGTAGGATCCCCTATTGAGCTCACTATTGGTCGAAGATAAGCTCCTTATTTGTGAATTTTTGGAAGAACTTACAATTTAGGGCATGTTAATGGTCACTCTCATACTATAGCCTATAGAACTTATGCCGAGCAATGCCCGGAATAAGTTTATTTCAAATAATACTCTCGGAGTCTTCAAAATTAATATATATATATATATATATATATATATATATATATATATATATATATATATATAA
>JAHWXV010802323.1:0-10000 GCA_024586415.1 Phrixothrix hirtus
ATATATATATATATATATATATATATATATATATATATATATATATATATATATATATATATTTGTGTGTGTGTGTGTGTAATCTTGAAATCGGGACTTCTAGGAGAATGATGTTGATAGTCAATATATTGTTAAAATTGTTAATCTGATGTGTCAACTGCAATCAGTTGCTGTGGGTAAATATACTTTGGCAATATATTCTTCACAAAATTCGCTAACTTAAGTAAGTGTTATGTTTGTCATAGGTTGCCGTTGTAACAAAAGAAATGTTGCCCTATAAATTCTGTTAAAAGTGTAATATACCAAGAATTTTTAGTTATATACATTTAAATTAATATTTTTTGATTTCTTGAACATAATCACATAAAATATCTTAGAAGGTGTCTTAAAAATATGCTTCCAGATAATTTTAATGTATTGATTAAAATTAATAATAAAGCGAAGGTATACGATGCTCCAGCCTAAACCACAGAAGATTTACAAACCCGTACTGTGAATTCTTTTAATAATTTGGATCCCCATGAGATAATGAAAGGCGACAATTCAAGGCGATCAATTAAGAATTCATAAATGTTTGGAGGTCTATGACCCTTATTTTGAAAACTTGTAATTAAGTTAATAAATTTTTAATACACTTTCATTGCATTTTTGTAATAAATCGTAGCCTACTAGGGTGGAAGCCGCAGAAACTTCGGGATTCTACGAAAAAGCACACAACTAAAAAATATTGAAGTTTTGTGTAATAACATCTAGTATGAACGAAAGTTTATTAAATTTGTTATCGATTGGCGTAATAAAAAATTGGTTTTTCGTTTAAAGAAATGAAAATGGTAGCTATTTCCGATTGATTCCGAAGTATGGCCATCTTGAAAATAGTTTCACCTGGAAGTTCAGATAGCACTTGGTACTTGTGCAAGGTTTGACGGTAGTAACTTTTTTAGTTCTCTGTATATTTGTAAATGTAATTTTTTTATTGCAATTCAAAGCTAACTTCAGTAACAAATATGTGAAATTTGTTGACAAGAGAAATGGCAAATAACTAAAAAACTATCGCATTTAGGTACGGAGATACCTTATATGGATTTAAAGAGAATTTAATTCTCCATCACACACGATAGCAAAAACAAGTCCGATTTAAGAAAACTAACTTTTGGCAATTTTTGGTTAGTTGTAAAAGGGCCTAATTATCTTTCCTCTACTACGGATATTTAAAAAGTTAATTATGCAGTGGTATACCTTATTATCATTTGGCTTTTAGTTAAAAGATTCATAATTGTATCCCTTTCCAGTTTAAAGTAATTCGGTATTATTGAAGCCTCTGTTTGGTCTTTGAGAAACGAAAATGGTTTTTTTCTCGAAAACTATAAAATTTAAGTAAATACCTTGTAGATAAAGGTTACAATAAATTTGATGCAGACTTATAATATGAAATATAAATATAGACATTCTATTTAAAATAACGAACTTAGAGGTAATTTCCGGTATTACCGGAAGTGCAGACGTCTTAAAAATAAGGCAACAGGCAACACAAGAAAATTTGCCAAAATTTGACATTAATCCCTCCATTGGTTTTCTAGATATTTTTAACCTGCCATGACGGCGGGACACACTTCTTTACTCATACCTTTTTTATGCTATGCAATTTGGCACCTTTAGTACCACAATCACAAAGATCAATGAATTTTACGAAAAAAAGATACTCTTGCACGAAGACGCTTAGGGCAACCGTTTTCGAGAAAAACGCACTTATGTAAAAGGCTATTGCTAAAACTTAGTTTTCTAATTTTTAAATGGCTGTTATAACAAAGCAATCAAACAAAAGACAAGCTGCTGTCAATTAGTATTAAATCAATTGTTGGTGTCACTGTGTCTGTAACTGCTATTAGTTTGCTGTTAATTTAATTTTATGGATTGGTGGTTTGCGATAAGCTCTAAAAATGATCAATTTTTCCAATGAAGAAATGGCAGACATGCATGTAATGTATGGTCTTGCAAACTGCAACCGGAGTGAAGCAAGGCGACTCTATGCGGGGCATTTTCCTGGCAGACGGCTACCTGGCGAAAAATTATTTCAAACAATTCATGCGCGGCTAAGGGAAAGAAGATCTTTAATTCCAAGAAAAGTGGACCGTATTCGCAGACCAGACGTAATACGAAACCCTGCATTAGAAGAGCATGTGCTTGAGCAAATTGAAGACGACCCTAACATAAGTACTAGACAACTTGCTTTGGCGGAGGGTGTAAATCGTATGATTATCTGGCGAATTCTACGATTTCATCAACTCTACCCATACCATTACCAAAAAGTTTTAGGGACTTTTTGAAGCAGATTTTGAGCCCAGAGTGGCATTTTGTTACTGGTTGGTACAGAAGTATGAAGTTGACCCTAATTTTCCATCGTTTGTGTTATTTACCGACGAGACAAGCTTTACCAAAGACGGTATAATCAATTTCCATAATCTTCATCAATGGTAAAATGAAAATCCTCGGGAAATTATTCAGTCAAGGCAGGCGCGACAGTTTTGACTTACTATTTGGGAAGGAATAATTGGAGTATTCATAATTGCACCCTTTATGCTCCCACAGCCGCTAACAGGAGCAGCATACAGACAATTTTTAGTAAATGATTTGCCCCCTCCCCTGCTCGAAGATGTTTCAATAGCAAGAAGGCTGCAAATGTGGTTTATGCACGATGGTGCACCTAGCAGTTGATAGGACGAGGAGGACCTGTGCCATTGCCTACCATATCCCCTGATTGAAATCACCTGGATTTCTACTTATGGGGACATCTAAAACAAATCGTCTATTCTAGGCCTGCCAACAACATAGACGATCTCGGTCAACGTATTGAATATGGCTTTAACCAAATTCACAACACGTCAGGTGTTTGTGAAAGGGTAAGATGGTCCCTCAGAAGACGTGTAGAATAATGCATTTTAGCTGGAGGCAATCATTTTGAACATTTACTTTAGAATTTCGTTTATGTGCATTTTGTTTTGTTATTTCTAATTAAATTCTTTTTTATTTTGACTCCTACTTTTTTCCAATTTATGAATAAACCAATACAATTAGAAAGCAAAGTTTTAGCGACAGCTGTTTACAGAAGTGCATTTTTCTTTAAAAGGGTTGACCTGAGCGGCTTCATACAAGAGCACCTTGTTTTCGTGAAAATCATTGGTTTTTATGATTATGATAGTAGAGTTATCAAATTTCGTAGCATAAAAAAATTATGAATAAAGAAGTACCCTCTGCACCCCACAGAACCGACGTCTCTGAGCATTTCCAAATTTTAATTTAGGTCTGTTATAGCAAATTGGACAGTGATGTTGAATCCAAAATCTCATCAATTTATCCCTTATTTTTTGATAGCGGTGACCGAAAAAGCGTTTTTTAGCGCCATCTTTAGAGAGCTGTATCTTTCTTAGGAAGCATTTTAGAAAAAAAAAATTAGTAATTTCGTCTTAGATTTACATGTAGAATAAGCTCCTGAAGTAGCGACCCGTACTTATGTGTTGTTACTTAATAGATATTCGCTTAAGCTTTGGGGTCGACTTAGTGATTCCTTGATAGTATTTTATTCTAAAATTTATTTTGTCTATATTTGCATTAATTTCAGCTCATTATTCCTGAATTTCTTTTTATTAAACACTATTATTTATGTATCAGAATATCAGTTCAAGTATTGGTTCTTTAAATTTAATATTTTAGTACTGTAACTAAAAATAAACATTACAATTAATGAATAGTATGTTCCTAATTGTTGCTAATAATTTTCTCCCGGCGTTTCGCCGGTTTCTTGATGCCAGGACGGTAGAGATCGGTCGCTCTGGAATCGGAGGGATCGCCCAACTAAATCCTTCATTTGTTATCATTGTTGGAAGCAATTGGAACAAATACAAATCTATCAGTGCGTCGTCTGTAGAATGTTGTAGGTGTGACGGTCTTTCCCAATTGAACGTTCGTAAAATGCTGTGCGAGACTTTGCATTGTCATGTCGCAAACGAACTCCATATCGGCGATCCGCTCTTTTTAATTAAATTGCTTCACTCAAGCGATTCATTTGTCTACTGTAAACTTACATATTCACTGTTCTGTTGTGTGTAAGGCCGCATAGAGAATTGTACATTCTCATTCTCACCAGACGCACAGAATTGCCTTTCGAGTATATAGTTCCGCCTTTGGACGCCGCACGCCTTCCTGGCTGGGCTAAGCTGTTCTTTTATTTACTTCATATTCACTTAAAGACGCCATTTTTCGTATCCGCTAACCATCCGGTAGAGAAATCGCTGCTTATCTCCATAAATTATGCGACGACGGGTGAGCAATCCGGCTGTGATAACGGAATTTCGATTTTTCTTGCTTTTGCTGGAGATATGTGGAATCAAAGCGCCAGGGTTATAGACTTTACCCTTTGATTGGAGATGTAGAAAATGATGGTTTGAACCCAATGGATCTGCTTTGCCTATTTCCTTGATTGGCGCGAACAAGCTGGTTCAACCGCCCTTCACCAAATGCAGAAAATTAACCGATATGCACCTCACCCTTGATGCCGAAATCTCAATTTTTGACATATGCAAAACAAATATTATGAGCAGTTGTAGCGGCCTCGGGAACTTGATTCAACGCCAAGAGGAAAAGATCTAGGAAATGTTAACTTTTGTGTACAAAAATCAACAAACACACTTTGTTGTGGACCAAAAATTTCTCTTTCAAATAAATAGTATATAACAAAACCGCAAAATTATGAATGTTATTTGTGCAATACACGTAACTGTTATTGTGGATATCTAGGGAAGATGTCCTTAGTGCCCTTGAACCACAATCTACGTAGCTATTTCTTTCTAGTACATTAAATACGATGGACGGTATCCTGGAGATTAGGAAATAACTGTAATACATCTCCAAATACCATGTAAGAAGGCATAATGGCATAATCTGCTGCCAAAGTTATCCAATACGGGATGCGACGTAAGTCTCTCAGGAATAACATTATTATAAACCCATTTCTGTCCTAAAGCATATTTTTTCTGCTTACTTTAAATTTCACTGACTTACGTGAAAAACAAATTATTGTTATTAAAAACTGAACTAAGAATGTAGAATTTTAAAATTATAAGATTGATTTCCATACATTTTAAAGTGTATGTTTGACTTAAAGTTTATCTATTGGCGTCCAATAATTTAGCTGTTCTAGAAAAATAAAACTGGATTCGTATTTAGACAGGATATGTAAGTGATGTAAGTGATGCATTTTTGATAATTTCAGAATAATATTGAAGCATATTGATACCGTTACACTGGGATACTGACAAAATATTAGATTTCGTATATATTCAACGAATGGGTTCAAAAATTGTAAACCAATCAAGGATATACTTGTTGAGATGCATTAACGTGAAACAAGGCGGTGGTCACAACCCTACTTGGCCCTATGGGTTTTGTGGAAATAAAGATTATTGATTTCCTCGAGAGCATTTATTCTGCTACGAAATTTTTGTTGCTTATCTATTCTAATATTAAGATGTGCAATTTCTAAAGTCAAATACAATAAAATAAAATTTTACTGATAACTTACCGTGAAAGTAAAAAATATATATTTGAGCTATTGTCAAAGAGAGCCTGTTAAATCGTTAGAGGAATGCAATTATTTTTCTTATTTTAGAAGTAAATGAATTAAGTGGGTATACGTCAACAACAGAAATGACATACTTAGGGAGACAAAGGCTCTTACATTAATGGTTTACAAAATATTTTCAATTAGAGCTTTGTATTTGTATTTCTATATATGCATTTTGATCTAAATGACAATGTGGTACAGACAGTCATTCTAGTAATGGATACACTATGTTAAAAATATCCAGATCGTTTACCTCAAAAGGATATAAAAATAATTACTTTAATTATAATTAGTAAGATATCTTAGTAACCATTTTAACCAAAATTTTTGTATGTGTTAATAACAGATTTACTTACCTGATTTGTAACTCTTTGAAACTCCAAGAACACATAATTGCATTAAATGATGTTATGTACTCGTAGTTAAAATAAAGCATTACAAACAGGATTAAAATCATTTTTCAAAATTTATATATATATATTATAAATGATTTAGTTTATACCACAAATACTGCCTAAGAACCACAGTTTATAATATCAGCATTTCTTTAGTTACGCTTCCCTATATTAGGGAAATCTTAAAGATTTAGCTGCACCGAATATACTACCACGGTAGGCAGTGTATCTATCCGCAACAACTGATTTTAGTTGCAACATCGGATTAATCATATTGGTAATATATTGGCTATCAATATCGTTCTAATAGAACACCTAATATCTTTGTTACTATGTATAAATAAATTCTTTTGCCTTTTACCAAAAATAAAAAGGAACTTAAGTCTCTATAGCTTAATAAATTTAACAATTGTAAACTGGGCGGCTGTTATTTTACCAAAATGCAAAAACACCTACTTTTGATAAATAATTTCAAGACAGAAAACCTGGATTTTCCAATACCGTTTAATGTGAAAAATATAATCAAGTATCCTGCATACGTTGCGGTCTGTCAGTATTAGACTATAATGAGGGTTATAGTGATATAAAAATGTTATAAAATTAATTACTATTAAAAGTGCATTATAATGAAGCGAACTTTTGGGTAAGTAATTACTAATATGTAATGTATATGAGTGTCGAACGATACATTGAGATGGAATGGTGCATCATAATATGACGAAGAGCAGTTGTTCTTGTTTTGCGCATTTTTAACAGCTGCCAGAGTTTTGAAATAAGGCTGATTCGAAATTTCTTCCTTAGTCTGAATGTAATTCCAATGGAATTCCGAAACGGCTAAACATTTCTTTTAACAAGGTCTCGATCACTGTAATGGTCTCTCGGTTTGGTAAAGCGTATGCCTTTTACTAAAATAATCCATTGCAACTGGGATGTATTCATTCTCTGCCTCTATTTCCAGAAATGGAGCAGTTGTATCAACTGCTACTATTTCAAATGAACTATCCATGTTATATTGCCTCGTTGGTACTTTTCGTCTCTCCAATGCACCGTTTCCAGAAGCTCATCTTACGCATTCTCAATACCACTCATTAACAGAATTCTTACAGATTATTCCATAAAATCGTTTATTAACTTTTCGTAAAGATTTCTTTACTGCCATATGCTCTACTAGTGAACCATCCTATGTAGGTGTCGCAAAAACTCCTCTATTCTTGTTTTTGGAACCACCTACTGCATTCGTCTTTCACTTCCAACGTCATTTTCTAGTATTTTCTTTTAAAGGCCATCTTAAATCTGCAAGAAATTCCATTGATATCGATATGTTCCTACGACAGAATTGAATGGGGCCACATTCTCTTGGTCTTCGATTTTAACAACATCTTCGAAACTGGCTCGCTTCCTTGACCTTGCTTGACATTATCCAGATTCCATTCATCGTTGAATACAATAATAAGATTAATAAAAAGCCTTCAACTTCTATTGTAACTGACGGCAGTACTTGGTGTCATCTCAATGAGGAGGTCTTAGCATATTGTCAAATCGGTGATGATTCTTTCCGGCAGGGTGTTCCTAATAGTTTATATTATCAGTAGGAGTACTCCATTAGGACGTGTAATTTCTATTTCCAACATCACAGTTTTTGTCCAGTTAGCTTTTTCGTCACAAGTAATCTTCACACTCTTTCTTCCAAACGCTCAGCACTGGATTTGTCTCCATCAATAACATGTACCCGATGATTGTTTGCACGCTTAGAATGACAATGCATAAACCAATGCACTAGCAAGGTTACGCGAACGTGTTAATTTAAATGCCTGTTGTGTATTGGAATCCCGAAAAATCTTCCATAAATGTTTGCATCCAAATCTGTTTAATAAAACCTTCCAAAACTGTTGTGTATGCTAGTCTTACTAGTCATGCATCTTCAGTATCAAATTCCTGCGGATGATCTTCAATTTTCTGCAAGCCTCAAGTGAGCACAGTAGATCTGTTACAGCTGTTTATTGCTATAACCTTGAAATAAAGATAATTGTAATTATTCTGCAGATCTTCTGTTATCGCTTACAGAATGTCTAAAGTATTACCACCTAGAACCTCTACTAAGGAATTTATCCTTAACTTCAACGGACCATCTATTCGATGTTGCAACTCCCGCAAACTGTTCATGGGAATTGGTGCAAGGAATTTGCCTGTTATACGTGGGTGCTTTCACGTGTCTTCTAGCGCTTGCCATGCCATTCTAAGCAGCCGTCTAATTGATTTTATATTCATTTATTTCTGCTGATCTACATGAAAAACAGAGCGTCACCTTCTTAGGCATACTCACTTCTTTATTTACGGCACGAAGGGAAATGTTTGGGTGTATTTAATAATACTTCTTAGTTACCTCCTCATATTGTGTTGACATCTCCTTGTTAAGTTCTGTTATTTCTCCTGTTGGGTTTCGTTTTAATGCAATTTGATATAACCTACATTGTTCTTTTGATGCATTTTGTTTTGATTTAACTTTTTTTGTAATTTATTTTGGTTTAAATTTATGGATTCAATTTCCACACCTAATTTGTTTTTAGTTTCTGCTTGCAGATTACTTTGACTGAACTTGAACTCGTCCTGTAATTTATTTTGGTTGGGGTCCAGTTGGTCCTGCATCTTTTGCAACAATTTCATCAGTGACTCCATACTTATAAGCACTTCTAGCCACTGGTATATAGAAAATAATGAATAATAGCTTTTAGTTAGTACTAACAAATCAGATACCTGGCACCAATTTATAATTATCTATTTACCCGTATTCAACATAATATTTATTTTAGGGTACAGTAATAGTAAATGCGTATATTTATATTTAATTGTAGTAGATTTTTTAACAATGTAAACTTCTTAGGTACACTAAACTAAAGGAATTCAAACTGCTGTTTATATAGATATGTGGTATACTGGGACATTCAGGAAGAATAAAGAATAATATTACACAGAATGATGATGTCAGAAGTTCCAATGACATCTCGATTCTATAGTCTTCAAGTTATTTAAATAGTAGTTGCAGAAACGAGTCATTCGTGATTACATCATTTATTTTAGTTAGATGGAACCTTCCGGAATATTTTCCAGTCCTCTCTAATTTGAAACAATACCACCTGTGAAATAGTTTTTGATGCTTTAAGTTATTAATAAGTAATAAAACTCGCTATACCTGAATTTTTCTTTTTGAAGTGCATGCTATTGCCATCCCAATAGATTATTATTTCAATAGTCCGGGCTAATCATATAAATCTATCTCTAACGTTGCCAATCGTTGTCTATCAACATTGTGTTAAAACATGCATTAGTTTTTTTATTAAAAATTGGTTACGAACTTGTCTACGAATATTGAGAGTGCAGAATATTCGTTGACGTTGGCTAAAATTTTCTTTCAAAATTATTTTCACTTAATGGCCTAAATTTATATACTTACATAGGTATTAAGTTAGCTCAAAAATGTTGATACAATATTTGTTACTGTATAGTCTAGTATTTTTAAGGATTTTCAAATATATTGGTTATGTATAAGCGTACAGCTTTTCCACAACGTTATACAGAATTAATTGCTTACTAAACACTATTACTAAATTGGGTAAATATTTTTAATCCATAAAATATTGTTCCAAGATGTCATATTTCTCCCTCCAATGTTAAAAATAGCTTAGCTATATAATTCATGCTACTTGTGTAGGCGTAAATGAACACTATAAACCGCAAAATAGAATGATGCTAGTAGAGTCAGTTAAAGTTAATTCTCAAAACAGCCGTTTACTGTAGCATCCTATGTTTGGTAATTAATAGAAAAATTGGTGTGATGGTGCGATTTAAAAACAAGATTATTCAAACAGATCCTCATCCTTCACCAAAAAATCTTGTATTCTTTTGCAAAAGCAGATGTTGCAATCTGAGTGATTTGGAAGGTTACTTGTATTTTTAAGTAACACTATTCGTTACATTTTCGTTAACTACT
>JAHWXV010802367.1:0-12043 GCA_024586415.1 Phrixothrix hirtus
AATTGGTAATTTTTATTAACATTTTTGAATTTTGCAGTTAAAAATACATAAGAAACAGCTATTTTTAAGTCCGAAGCATTTTCATTGTTGGGCAGTGTTAGTGGCGAGAAGAAATCGTCCCGTGTTCACTTTGCAGGTTAGATGCTGCAGCCCACAGATCTATCATTTATGGATTGATCCTTCAGCATCATTGTTAGCATGTGATAGTCGACCACGATGATGAACGTTAAAACGCGAATCTCTTTAACAAAATAACGTTGGAAATGAACGTAGGGAGACAATTCCCTTTTCTATGATCTTTGCTTTATTTTTAGCGTTAACTTCAGTACAATTTGATTACTTACTATATATCCCATTTTACTCATGGAGATTGTGTTTGAGTTAATTTCTAGTTATGTAATCAACGCTTGGGTTTTGATAATTTCAACTTAATCTTTGCTGCCAATTTAAATATTTTCATATTTTAATTTTTTGCTTGTAAAGGGTTAACCAGTATTTATGATTTTTATTTCATTTTCTTGAGATTTATAGTTGAGTGTATTAATATTATATTTAATTGAATTGATAACAATTTACTTTTGGTAACACGTAAATGATCATATCAGTAACAATTTGCATAAATGCCTTTATGATAAACATCCTTGAAGGCATATGTTTAGGTTCATTGCTGTAACATTTACCTTATGATTTTGATATAAATATTGTAATTTTTTCTCAGGGTATTTATTTAAATCATTAGGTAATGCTGTTTCAGTTATAACTATATGCCGTGAATAAAGCTTAGCATTGAAATGGTTTGCAAATCACCGAAATTCTAGCTGCTGTGTTGTACGTTATTTTTATTTATACCCTTAAGAAAACCTTTAATGATTCAATTATGTATTTGCCTAGATATTCAGCCTATTTATTTTAGAGACATGTTATTTTGAATTTCCTTATCTTCAAACTACAGATTAAATCTTGGGAGTTATTTTAGTTTTCAAATATTAGACTGCATTTTGCGTTACTTATCAAGAACTTTATATAACTTTAAATATATTTTCAAATATTATATTTACGAGGAACATTTATAAAGCTTTAAAGCCTTTAAATAAAAGCTTTTTGTATTGTATTGGACAGAAAATTCATAGTACTTAATTATTATTAATTTAAATGTTACCTTTCAGGACGTAGCTGTTTTAACCTATTTAAGATAGTAATTATGCTTCTATTTTACTTCCTTTATATGCATTTTTCACTATTCCATGCCCATAAGTAATATTCTTCAGAATAGTGTAACGTCCAAAATATTTTCTTCATCTCTACATATCTAAGAAGCAAGTAAACGCCCTACACAGAAATTTACCATAACTTTATGAACTTGGAAGATACTTTTTTTTACATCTGGCGTGCGTGTCGGAACTACTATGTTTTTACATGTCCAATTATGCCTTTTCCTCGTTCCTATGCAAACAACGTGGCAATGTGGTATCGTGGCATATAACTTGGTTTTCTTTATTATTTTTAAAGCTAAATATCGCTTATAGCTACTGTTCGGTAATATTCCATAAATCGATTATATTATCGAACGTGTTATATTCGGAGGATGCTTTTATATATTAATTACTAGTTAGCTATGTTCGGACGACCTCTCATGAACTCACTTTAATCTTAATTACTGGTTACTTATTATGGAAAGTGGGACAGTCAGGGCGAGACATTCCTTTTGAGGTTAATTACTAGTTAATTAGGAAATTGGCGTACGGCCATGACAAAGACTTCTCCTTGCTAATAGGACTTGTGCAGGTTAAAACGACGCCTTATTTTTGGCGTTAATAACTGATTAATTACGGTTAGAGGAGCCCTCCACTTTTAATATCCCAGGTTATTGCAATGTTATCGATGGCAAACGACGAAACCAACTAGAAAATTCTATTTCTCAATGCCCTTTATGAGGGCTGATCCCTTTGCTCCATCCCTGACTTACTTACAGTAACATTATTTCAAATATGTGAGCTCCATTGCTCAACACAGTCACCATTGAGTTCAACACATTTGTTCCGTCGATATTCTAACATTTTTAAAGCCTCTCGGGAAAAAGATCGTTCAACTTCTGTAAACCACTGATTTACCGCACATATCACCTCATTATCTGAAGAAAATCGGGTTCCACGCAAGTGTTCCTTAAATTTCGAAAACAGTCGGCAATCTTTAGGAGCTACGTTCGGCGAATATGGTGCATGCCCCACCAATTCAAAGTCTGCTTCAGCTATTGCAGCCTTTGCAATGGCAGATGTATGATTGGGTATGTTATCCTAATGCAAGGGAACACCTTTGCGCAGATTTTCCCTACGTTTTTCTTTAATTGACTATCGAAATTTGGAAATTAAATTAGCATAATAAGCACCTATAACTGCAGAAAGTCCATTAAAATTACACCTTCGGCATCTCAAAACGTGGATAACATGGCCTTCCCTGTCGATGGTTGCATTTTAAATTTTTTCGGTAGAGAATAGCCCCTAAGTGTCCATTCCTTGCTTTGCATTTTTGTCTCTACTCCATAGTTATATGAATCTATAGTTGTAAATCGGGCAAGAATATTTTCCTTGTCTTGTCTATACCGTGTTAAAAGGCGGCTGCAAATGTCTATTCGTGTTTGCTTGTGAAGATCTGTTTACATTCGTGGTACCTAACCTGCAGACAATTTTTACATGTCCAATTCCTTCGTAATTATATTGTATATCACATGATGTGATAGGCCTGTATCTTCAACTATTTGACTAATGGTCACTCGTTGATCTTGCAGCACGAGCTCGTGAACCTTTTTAACATTTTCTTGGGTGGTGACAGTTGTGGACGTTTCACCTCCACCTCTATTACGTACAATTTATTGACATTATTTAAATAGTCTATGATTAAATATTAAATAAAGGTGATGCAATTTAGTTAATAATGCAAGCAACAGTCTTAGCAAAATAAATGCCTACAGGTACACACGATTGCCATAACAAACGCAGGCGAGAAAAGCATAATAACTTTCCAGCATTCAGCTTTAAACTTAAAATTAGCAAATGAATGGATTCAAACCGGAAAGTCATAACGGCTTTGCATTAATTCAGGCTTGAAATTGTAAAATTCAAACGGAAAAATTTTCGTCAGATGAAGCAAAAACCATTAACATTGACATTAATTAATTGTACGTTTTTATTTCGTTTAAGAATTTTACGAACACGTTACAAACTACATTATGAAATATAATGGCATGTCAAATCGCCAGATGTCACCATTATTTCCTCTGAGACCATTTCACGTCATTACTTGTTTATGTTAATATCAAATAATCGTGCGTAGTACTCAAATTAAAAATAAAGATAAGGTTTTGATGGAACATTTTGCTTCAATCATATGTTTCTGGAAAGATAACCACGGTATTCACCTTGAACCAGATTTTAATAATTAAAAATTTAATAAACATTACGGAATTCTATCAATAGTTATCGAATTTGTATTACAAATCTTATTTCGGATGGTAACAATAATTTTTACGTTAAGGATACGTTGAAAAGTTATTGACATTATGTTACAGGACACCCTCTGCAATAGTTATAATGCCTCCAACTAATATGTGAACGGTTTTTTAAATATACACGTGTTTATTAATTATTATGCATCTAAAATTCACTTAGTATTGTCTTTTTATAATCAAATTTCTTATGAAGAACTATTAGATAGCACGTTACAAAATAAGCTAGATATATGATAACCTCATTTAAAATAAATTATACATTGCGTGTTAATTTGATACATAAATTATTGATATTTCAGTAAAATTAGTCTTCATTAAAATATTTTGATTTCACCTTCCCCTGTTAATGGCGCCTGAGTCACAGTCAGAATGTGCAACCGACGATATAATTGCTTCCATGCAAATAAATATCAATAGTAGAAATTCATTTCCTTTTATTAAATTTCCATTGTAGCAGTCAGAGCAAAAGGAGTATTTATAAAGATCCAGTTTTGGAAACACCAAATTATTTCCGGCATAATGGAGATTAGAGCAAAAACACAAAAATGTTTCAATTAAATGTAATTATGTTATTTAGTATAAATACGTATTGTTGTTTCTACTTTAATGCATATAAGGTTGAGCGCAGTATTTAATGAATAATGTATGTAAATACTATTTCAGATAAACCAACTTGTAATGTATTAAAAATCCCTTGCCTTGTAGAATTACAACGAGGTTTGTATAGTAAAGTTAGTTAATATTAATACTTTATAATTTTGTTTCTTTATAGATACGAGACATGGTTCTTATTTTACAAATTACATTAATTGCGAATGTCCTGTTCAATGTGAAGATGTAGACTACGAAGTTTTATCGACCAGCACAAAATTTATTTACACTGATCATTTAACTTCATCGTTTTTGTGAGTATATATTTACCTTTTTCCTAACATACGGATAGAGGAAATAGAGTTAGTGATTATGTTTCTAAAATTTGATTTATTTTTTATTTTTAAATTTGGTTCTAACATTTTATGGAAATTAAAAGTTTTTACAAATTCATTGATGATTTAGCTACATTTTACAAACTTGTTTCGTATTCGTGAAGCGGCAACATAAGACGTTTTATGATTTAAATTTTAATATGTGTAGGGATAATAGGCTACGATGCATAGTTTCCTAATACCACTAGGGTGTATAATTTCTGTAAATAGTGAGCTTGTTTTTAGATTTTAATATACTAATGAAGAAATTATCTCAGTTAAGTGATTATTAGTAAATTATTAACATTGTTTCCACTTTAGGAATATACGAAAATCATTTCAGCTATCCTTTGTTTGTTTCAATCAGGTTATAATAAATAAATTATACATTACGAATTAATATATTTCAAATAAGTATTGCAGATTACTTATTTGTATCAAAATCTGAACTTGAATCTATTCGAAAACTGAATTCAACTTACTACGAAGCGAACGTGCAACGAATAAAGGAAGATTTGTTTTAGAATTGTAGCTATTACACATTCTGTAATCGTGATATTTCGATTTGTATTTAAGACATCTGTACTAGCGCAAAACAAATTTTTCTCATCAAACCTACATCTTTGTATATGACAAATTATTATGTCAAATGAGAAAATTTATATTTTATGTTTTAAAAATATATTATATTCTAGAACAGTGTACTAAATTTAATTCCTTATAATAAGCAGAATGGCAGATAGTAACATAATATTATCATAATTCAAATACTAAGTTAAATCACCTATTGATTAAATAAAACGAGAATAGTAATTTAATAATGCTTTATTTTGAAAGCGTTCTGAATTACAGATATTAAATCAACAATTAAAATAATAAATTAAAATTACGTTTAAATATACTTTTCTATAATTGAAATCATAAATTATAAATAATAGTATTTTACTTAATTTTGGAAAAAATCCTTTCTAAAAGAAGAAAATGTTTTGATTGTATTCGTGCAGTGGATCTCAAGTGATTTCAATTTACTGAAGTCTAAAGTAAGAAATATTAATGTGAAATATTAGGTATTAGACATTTTAAAATTTTTCAAGTCTAAATAGCAAGATAATTTCTCATAGCTATTAGATTACCATTAGTATTTGTTAAATAAGAACATCGAATAAACTGTGCCTTTTTACATTAACACTTGTTAGATATACTGCACTATTTGTAGTAGCACATGCCACGTTTTACTATCTCAGCAGTACGTGGTAGAGTAAAGGTGGGGTAGCTTATCGGTTATTCCAAATTGTTTTTTCGCTAATTTAGGACGAGTCCTGTATCGGAAAGGAAACGCGTCAGCACAAGGCAAGTTGCAAGGTGTGGTGTCAGCCGTTCACCAATCTAGACAGAACCTTCACACACCTGAACGACAAGGTATGCCGAGTCATTTATTAAATATGGACGTTACTTGGATTGTACCTCACTTCAACTTCGAAGAGAGGTTAACAGCTCTTGCTGTATATTAAAATAATTAATAAAATATGGCGCAATAAGTATGCAATACTATGTACATTAGTTGCTCAAATAATTTTAGTAGAGCTAGAATTCGTTAACGTTATGTAAAAAGTTAGTTTTCTAAAGTAAAAGAAATTAAAATAGAAATCTATTTGGTTACACCTCGTATAATGTTTTTATATAATTATCTATAAATTTTACTAAAATTTAACATTGAAAATAAGTATAAAATTTAACCAGTAAAACTATTTCAAATTACAAAGTAAAAAATCCCCTACATCAGATATTTTAAAAACGCTGTAAAAACAACTAATACACGCGCCAATGTTAATTGAATGTCATGACTAGATTTGTAAAGAACAGAAATAAGCATACAATTAATTAATGTACATAGCAGCATTGAAATTTTATTAAGTAACTATTTGTGCCGCTATAAAAGAAATGTAACACAAGCAAGGGATGACGTATGCTTTAGGTCATGGAGAAAGATACCCGCAGCTCTCGTGAGAAAATCATTGATCAGTAGTTAATCAAATACTAGCGACACAGGTTGTGGACAGCATAAGTGGTGTCGGAAGTGCCGTTTATCTTTATTTTAGCTCGTCAAAACCGCCCTTGTTGAAATTCTAAGGTATCCACTGAGCCCAAGTGCTGAGAGGGAATTTTCAAATTGGGATAAACAATTCAACAAGAATTAGGCAGTAACATCTTTCTTTGATATCCACACGATGAGTCATTAATCTAATTGAACAATAAGGGACGGATTCCGCTTCTACTAGACAAATTAGAACCACCCTGACTATAAGTCCTATCTCAATTATTTCGCATCCAGAAAGGGGGTATGCGATCTTCCCGTATGTGGAAATAAGTTTTTACCTGTGTAAAACAAATTTAGTGTTGATTAACGTCGATTAGTAAGGGGCCTCGATTTCCGCGCTCTGTTTTATCGTATGAAACAGATGAATTACCAACTCTTACCATCAAATGTGTAAATGAACAGCATTGCATATTACAAATATAAACTATCAATTTAATGGATTAAACGCTTGTATTATATTAATTTAATTTGTTAAATGAAATAATCATACAGGGTATCCACTAATCATATGTTTTTGTTTTAGTACATACTGTACTTATGTAGCTTTATGTCGTTAACGTAAGTAAGGTTCGTTCTAACTAGTTTTAAAACCATTTCCTTCTGGCCTATTGGGGCTTCTTGATTTTGGTTTGATTGAAAAATGCTAACCTCCGTTATGTTGACTAATGTTTATATTGTTTATAGAATTTAAGGCATACCGTAACCATTGTTGATTATTAACAGACTTGTTGTACTAATGTGTTGAGTGAAGAGTAAATTATAGAATGTGTGTTGTGCTCACTTAGTGTTCTTATTTTTAACAACATTAGTTTTACCTGAAACAGTAATTATACAGCGCGCGTCCAATAAGTTAAATTTTGCACAGTAAATTTCTGTTAAAAAGAAAGCTATAAGTCATTTGTTTCAAATCAAACTTAAAGCCTTTATAAGAATATAATTTTTGTAAATTAAATTATTAATAGTATACTGGGGGGTTAAATTTAGCTCCCGTACTTGTTAGGTAGTCACCTTAAGTAAAGTGATTTCTAAACCTTTGCACTGCATAAGTTAGGTCTACAATTTTTTTATTGAGTTTTCGAATTTATTTTGATATACAGGGCGTATCAAAAGCGCTGTCTTTCGTCTTCTTTATTTTTAATAAATTAAAATACGCTTGGATCAATAAGCTACAAGAAAGGGGACTTCGCTCCTAATTCAATCGTCAGTTAGTACTGCACAATATACAGGAGCCGTCATAAAAAGTTGGCACTACAATTTAGCACATTTTATTTCAGCCTTATCCCGTACCTGCATTACCATATGAGTATCTGTCTCCACCCTGTAGGTAGGTCTTAACATCTTGATGTACGGTGTGTTCCAAGAACATTACCTAATTGCAGTATTTGACCTGAAAACAGCGGCGTCCACTTTTACCGATTTTGTGTTAACCTAACAGCGTTCAGCCTGGAAAGTATCGATGAACCCCACCTCGCTCCACTGTAGCTTTGCCGGCCGTGGTTGAACACTCGCGACTTTACTTGCCACATGCGTTATTGCTAATTCAGCCTGGGACAGGGTTCTTTAAATATAGGAGTAAGGTTGCTCCCGAATCTAAGTCAACGAAAGGCGAATTCGCAAATAACAATTTTGTTCCCTCTAAGAAATAAATAACAATTACCTTAATGATAATTAAAACATATTATTCATAACGGTAAATTTTATATCCGCGTAGGAATGCGTTCATCATGCAAAAATTTTGTGAATATGATATAACGTTGAAACGTCCCATTGCTTATTTTATTTTCAGTGCCAAACATTTTTTCCTATTTAACATAACGATTTTAATTCCAAAAAGGATATACACTTAATAATTTACATGCCAAGAATTTACTGTTAACTCATTTAATTATGGAGCATAATGTACATAATTTAGATTAAATATTTTAATAATAATGGACAAGACGCATAAGTTGTAATTGTTTAATAATTGTTTACCTTTTCAGCAAAATAGCATTGGAGTGTAAAGATATTTTTAAGGACAGCTCTGATTTAAATACTTTTCTGTAAGGCCATAGCCATGCGCGATCGCCGAGTTGGGACGCGAGGGCAGTATGCTTTTGGCTAGGGAAACGTCAGCACGTTTTTCAAATTTCTTCCATTTAAATAAAATTAATAATGTCTCTTTAAATTTAACTGTGTATCGTTTCCTAATCAGAACTATCATCCTTTTCAAAATTTTTAATTATTATTCTTTTCGATGATGATGGCCCAAATTTAATTTATTTTGTTTCCTTTTACAGAATGGAATTCAAAGTTTAAGGGAGGGGGAATCGGTTTGACGTATGCATTCGATCTCAGAATAATTGAATATTTTTAGCATCATTATGATTGTAGTTTGCATTAGTAAGATTACATAAAATAAGGTGTAACATTGAAGTCTGGTGAGTAAATAATTAATTAAATTACTATACCATTTATTTTGAACTTAGGTGCAAAAAAAGGTACAAGTTGCCATCTTCGATATATCGGCATTGAGCTGCGTTTTTATAAATTCTATTGCTGGTTAACATTATTGTTAGTTCAATTGGCACAAGTTGTCTTATGTGAAATCAGAATTGAGAATTACTGGAGACTACATCCCTCCGTAATAAAATTTGTTGGTAAGATTAATTTTCACCTACCAGCTTTGTGTTCCACTGATTGTTATATCTTCTAATTATTTTTCTTAGTTATCCAATTACTTTGAAATCCATGTGCACGCCGGTTATATATATTGTGAACCTGTTACCTATTTTTGGCTAAACAAATTGGAATTCTTTTCAAAATTGGATATAACGTTTGCTAAAGTTCTATGGCATTCGAAATTAAACCCCTTAAAAAATATATACAAAATTTAATTAGCAAATTTTGTTCTATATTAATATCTTGTCCTATTGTTGTGTGATTATTTGTACAAAATTAAATATCATTTCAAACATTTAAGAATACTTGAAGTGCAATTTAATAAATATGTGATCAACTATTGCTTTTCATAGCGGGTCTCTATCTTGGCTAACTACCAAGGACGATGTTGCGATTTTGCATATTTTAAATTCTGAACATTTCCTTCCATTAATTTACAGCTACGAAGAGTCTAAACCCTTCTTGTTGAACAGCAGTTTCGATCCGACTTCATCAAGTTGAGCTTGATCACTAATGCTGCCTCATCCTTGCTGAACCACATTGCAATGCTATTTGTTGCTGACGGATAACATATTTTATATTATTTAGTCATTGATTAATTATTAATTATCCGGTAGCAGCCCGCAATTTGTGTGTTCTGAATATTATCTGCTATACTGATATTAATAACTGTAGTGTATCGAATTGACTGTGATCTTGTTAAATTGAATGACTAATTGTTCCTGTTGTTATTTACTTATTTTGAATGCAAGTTATTAGTTAAGATCTGCTAAGAATCAAGTGACTTGCCTACTGTTATTTGCTATAGAACCGCTAATAGTGCGCCTAAAAATTTCGCAAAGTGCTTGTGAATTAGTTGTTGACTTATATTTAGACATTGGCCACCCCTGTAGATTAGCTGGCGGGAATTAACCTTTCCAATGCAATTAACGTCGAGATAAAGGTTATAATGCTTTACCGAGCTTAAAGTTAACCGTATTATTTGTTAGTGACCACACCAGTGAGCTTAACATTAAATTCTTATATGCTTTTCTCGCGAACGTAACGTGTAACTCTCACAAATTCTTGGGATAAATATATTAATCTGAGTTTTAGTTGATAGCATAAAATATTAAAGTTTGGATAATGTATATTTAATAATGGTGCTAAAGCAAGAATAAAATATAAAAAATCGGACAGTATACATCACATATCATTCGACGACTCGGTATATCAAAGTCACATACGATTCTTAATTTCAATTTTCCACATTAAATACAAAATGAAAGTGTTATGAAAAGACCTAAGTCCTGGTTAATATGTTGCCAGGAAAAGTTGTATTCTGAGGTAGCAAGCACCTGTTTTCAATTCTAAAATTTTAAATAATATTTTATTTAACGTTAAGGAATTATTGTTATAACCAATAAAAGAAAGATTTATGGGAACAAATGCAAGAATGTGAAATAAATGATTATGAATTAAAAACCAAAATGAAGCCTATACCACATTGGCTATTTTACAACGAGGATTCCATATCTCGAATAGTTAGCGACACGGCAGCGCAGTATTTGTTATCATATTATCTGGTAATGTTGCAGTTGACATGTGATTGGTTGTAATTAAAATAATGAAAAGGGGATTACGACCTTATAATAGCATTCCCTGGTAATTTGGCTCGTAAATAGTGACAGCACCTTAGAAGTCGCTCCCGTGTGGGTAGCTTTCCCATTGCATCCGGAAACATCTCTTTTTCGAAATATATTATAATGGGTTCATCTTTTGATTTCTTCTAGAAAGTTGTATAAGTTGGGTTGAAATTTGATTAATAAAGTAGAAGACACTTTATTCATTATCCCATTATCTCTTTTTCGGTTACGGAATGGTCGCTATCAGGTCAACTAATTTTACCAAAAATGTAATTAGTGATTATGTCGATCAGAAAGTTAAAAAAAGTATATACTTCTCGATAACAATACAACAGGAAGTAGGAAAACGTCCACTGCAAAAAATTCACTTCAACATTCTACCTAAGTTTTTAACGTGCACCTGCATGTTGAGAATCAAGAAAAGCTTAGAGATACATTTTATTAATATGATTGGCCGTGACAATTGGCTGAAATTTTAATGTTAGTTTGGAAATAACCATAACTAATCTTCAAAATTTTGGCTATTATTTTTAGAGTTATACACCTGTTTTTCTTTAAAGCTCTTCCAATAACGCAATGTTTTCGTCCGTCCTTAGCCGGTAAGCCTGCTCCGGTGTTGGGACGTCCTTCACAGAAGTTACACCACTTTTAAACTCGTATACCTGCTGCAGGGACAAACACCGTATTGCGATGTAATCCTGTGATAAATTTCAATTGGTTTGACATCTTCACTTTTCAAACAGCACATCACATATCGCTGCTCTAACGTGGTGCATGTTAATAGCGGAGAATCCATGTTGTTACTGAAGCTACTGCCTGCTTCTGTGTTGTAGCATCACTTTAACGAAGCTGTATCTCTAATAAATTTTCGAAAGTTGAGTAACCGGAAGTACTTAGTGTATTAACTGCGAACAACATTTCTTAAAAACTAAATATGATATATATATGAAATTGTATATTTAAGTTTTTTATCTTTTGCATATGAAACGTCAAGAACTTATGTAAAATCGAATGACCGTTAGTGCCACTTTATTTTTGCGATTTTTAAGTTTTTTTGCGATTTTCTCGAAAACAGCTATGAGTTCTAGTTTTAAATGTGCTACGGTTATTATGTATTCAATGTCCCTTTACGTGAACTTAACAGTTTTTCTGAAAAAATGCGTTGAAGCAATTTATCGGAGAAAATTTC
>JAHWXV010802450.1:0-11506 GCA_024586415.1 Phrixothrix hirtus
CATTATATACATATTTGAGACTTTCTGCTGTCAGTCTGTAGGCGTCGGTAGCTTAGTTGGTTAAAGCGTGTGGCATGTAACCACAATATCCTGAGTACGAGCCTCAGCCGATGCAAAAATTTTTTAATATGTATTAAAATACTTGTCAAAAAAATTTACATTAAAATAGTTATCTCAATTAGATAAATTTAAAAAATATTAACTTCATATATATATATATATATATATATATATATATAGCATATAAACATATAAAACTCAGCTACCGCCTAGTTCTTAAAAAATAGATTTCGGACCTGAAATATGTGGTAACAGCGCACTTATATTGAAAACTATTATTAATTGTCATTTAATCATGGCATATCTGATATGATGTTTTAGAGAGCGAAAAAGTTGCTTTGGCGCTCTAGAGCGGAAAAATAATACTTTTCAGAAAACGTTATCTTTGGGTTGACATTAGAAAGCGTAAACGCCTACTTTTTATAGCAATTGTAGGAGAAAGTCATTTCCTCAAAAAATTCGAAGTGTCTCTATCTTAAGTACTGTAGTACTTTTAGAAGCCCTCTTTCTATGGCATCGATGTGTCTTTTTATAGTTTCAATTTCCACTCAACGTCACAGATATCAATATTGTTACCACCTTGCAAACTGCGTTTTCAATTGGTTCACAAACTTGGCTTATATTTAAATTTTAAAGATTTCAATAAATTAAAAGATTTTTTAGAATTACAATTACATTAAAGAAGCTTGTTATATTAAATACTTATTATATTAAAAATATATATTTTAGCACTACCGACCTGTTTTTGTACATTTACCGGCTAAGCTGCTTGTCACGTCCTGATATATTTCCTGAGCTGTTGTGATTGTCATAGTAATGCCACGATAATAAGTACGTTATGGTTTATAACGATACTAGTACTGTTATGAAACGGAGTAAAGGTTTGATATCAAATTTCCGTAATTAATAGATAATTGTCGTTAGTGTACGACAGTGTACAACCGGTCTCGAAAATTAGCTAAATTCGACCTTTCGGGTCTCATTTTTCTAATTTTTTCTCGGCCTGTTATAAGGCACTTACCGATCTTGTATCTTAATATATTATTATCTATAACAGTAACAAAAATCCCAATGTGGGCGTAGCAGCCTACATTTTATAAACCGAATTATTATTATTTAATAATTTTATATAGATCCATATCCAAAACTTTACCTCAATACGTCAATTCGGCAATTTGCACGATAAACTAATGAAAGCAAGTTAATATACTGTGTGATGTATAAGTTTCACCACTTACAAAGCATCGGATTGTTTTGATTAAATTTAGCAGAAACCTTTACTATAGAAAAGTATTAAATAATTAAGATTTGAAAGACAGTAGTATTTTATTTTTCACTACTAATGTGTAAAGTCACCTCTGTTATTTACGCATTTAGTAATACGTCGTAGTAGCGAATCTAAAAGATTATCTACGTTATCAGCTGAAGCTACTGCACGTCCCAGAACCTTTAAAGTCAACACTGGATTATGTAAATTCCTTAGCCTACTATTGACAATATCTCACACATTTTCAACGGGAGAAAGATTCGAAGAACTTGGTGGCCAAGGCAAAAAGGTTGATGCTGCTCTCTTCAAAATAGTTCAACGAAGTCTTTGCAATGTAATGAGAGCGTTATTTTGTTGAAACAGCGGGTTTACCAGTACTTAAATAAATGGAAGATATAGGGTTGCACTACTTCCCGAATGTATCGCTGAGCAATCATAATAATCATAAAACTAAAGGAGATCTACCGCTGTAGGCAATAACGTCCCATACCATAACACAGTGTAGTACACAAATCCATCGACTGAAAATTGAATATTGTGCCTTTCTCCGCGCCTTCGTCTAACCTTCATACGGTCTTCGTGTATTCTTAAACAGAATCTTGATTCATCACTGAAGACGGCTTGATACCGCTCCATATTCCACTGAAGTCTCTCTGCGCCAAATCGTCGTTGCCTATGTAAAGCCGTAAACGAAATCACTAGACGTAGTTGGTAATAGCGCAAACCAAAAGATCAAATACAGTACGAAAACTTACTGGACTGCATTCAGCTTGAAAACATTTATCAGCAACAGACTTGGTTGATGTAAAACCGTTTCTAGACAGCGGTCATAGGCGACAATCCTGGCCTTCGCTTTTCTCTTTGCACTCCAGCGTTCCTTCGCCATTTCTAAATTTTTTCAAACCAACCTCAATATACTCTAATTATCGTAGCATGATTTTTAATTAAGCGGTTTGCACTTTCTGTAAATGAAAAACCACCTTCACACAAAAATAAAATTCGACCTGTTTCGAGATCACTCACTTGGCTGTAAATTTTACGGCCTCTCACTTAAGCATTGTAACAAAGCCAACATACATGAAATTAAATTAGCAGACAATAAAATCAAAAAGAATTTACAGAGAAAGATGCAATGTCACTTAAAAATTAGTAAGGTAAACAATAGAAGAAATTCATTCCTATGGCTGCTTAATCAAAACCTCTTCAAATTTTAATCATTTAATACTTTTTAATAGCTAAAGATTTCTGTCAAACTTGATTAAGAAATTGCAACACCTTCTAGATATGCAATTTCTGTCACATGGTATATCAAGCATTAGCGGAATACATCTATGGTGTTGACTTTTGAGAGAACTTCGTTTGACGTTGAATAAAGTAAGTTATATTTGAAATATCACAAAAGTAACTACATGTCAAATTAAAGCTTTTACTGATAAAGGTAATGAAGAATTTAGTATAGTTATAAAAAGTGCCAAGAGCAACGAATAGAAAATCTCAAGTATCAGGTAAGTATAAGGTTCTAGTTGAGTCAACGTTTCTGCATTATGATACTCGCAGAATCGCCATCGCAACATCAACACTAAATTCATATCAGTTGAAATCAGGAATATTGTAAAACAAACAAAGATGTGTTTGAAAGAATATATTGTTAGGAGGACAAAAAATCTAATACAATCTCAATAACTGTAAGCATACGAATAATTCCTACATTATCTAATGGAAAACACGGTACGTTTCCTTCCTACATTATTGAGGTACGTACCTTTTGCGTTATGGTCACATAATGTGTTTTGAATAGTGTTGTTCCGTGCATGTGAAGAACTAATTCTTTAATTATAAAAAATTTAGTAAGCTTAATGAAGGTTAAGTTAACAATTAGAAGATTTTCCATCGGAAGACATCGACGTCCTTCGACGTAGTTTACCATTCAAACATGCTGCCTGAAGTTGCGTAAGACGACGATTCGTTTTTAATTATTCAATGGTTCGTTGTATTGATTAACTGTTCTTCAAGCTCTTCAATGAGCGTCGATAAGTAAAGATAATACTCTTCTGTCAGTTTGACAAATTCATAGAAAACGTTCTTTCCATAATTGAAGTTGTCTTTTAGGATTTCATAAGAGCAATGTTGCAATGTTTTATGTAGACTAAATTATAAATTATTTATTTACACATATTCAACTTAAGTGTTTATTCTACAGTACACTGATGATAAACATTTATATTTCTATTTATTTAAAGCAGCAACTTAACAAAACAAGGTTCTTAGCAAAACTAACTAAAAAGAATTTAAACTGGTATTATAGAAAAAAGAAATTCCAAAAATATTTACAGTTTTAAAGTATAGCATTAGTCATTATGCTGATATAGTAAATTTCAATGCCAAGATTCATTGCTGCGACTTTCAATTTATTTAGATATCAGTTGTGGTAATGAGTCATTCATGATTTCATCATTTATTACCTTCTAGAATATTCTATGGAATTACTGTTATTTCCAATTTTATTCCACTACCTTTAACAAGAAGTAGATCCTAAGAATCTATGTGACTAGAAATGGAAGAAAATGTTGACAACTATGGGCCTTTTTCGTCTGTAAACCCCGATATTACAATGGAGAAACTTCAAGAACTAACTTCGATGTTTGAAAAGTAATTTTAATTGCATTTTAGTCTGCAATTGTGAGAGCCAGTGTTACAGAGAATAAAAGTATTAATTTCGAGTCAATCACTTATCTCATTATATTGAGTTATCGAGTATCTTTATAATTGACTGTAACCTATGTCATTTATATTTGAACAATATTTAATAAACCACTGCAGAGCAAATGGCACTGCACACATTCATTACCTTTTAAATTAAGCTAAAAAACGTAACAAATGGTATTTAAAAAATTAAGCAATCCCGTATAATAGTATAATTCCATCTCCAATAAAAATGGAGATTTAATTTTCCATAACTTTTCTAATTCACTGAAGATAGTAAATAGATGGATAGGTCTTTTTAAAACTTGTAAAAATCCAAGCAAGGATACAAAAATATGCTCTAAACATTTTAGTGAGACTGATTTCATGACAACTTCTATGAGAAAATATGCTCATTTACCTGAAAAAAATTAGTTATCAACATATATTATAGGTGCTTGATAAAGATTAAATGAAGTGAACCAAACGAAAACTCTCAAAGAGGACAGTAAATGTTGACAAAAATGTTATAATTAATCAAACTGAAAAAGTAGTAATTAATGTATTAGAAATACCAGAATTGGCAATGGAACTAATAAGTCAGTAACAACCAGTGGAAGTTTGACAATGTAGAACATTAGCAATGGTTTATTCCTGACCTGCATTAGCATAATATGTTTAGAACAAGCACAGCCTATTTTTGTTTCATATTAACTCTAATTCATACAATATTTATGTATTCTTGTTCAAAAACATAATTATTCTTTAATGTTAATGTTCTATTGAAAAACATAAACATAAATGAAACCAACATACACCATACAATATCTTTTCATATTATTACTCGTTTTGGAATGCTTATTACATATATTTAAAATAATAGAAGTGACGATTTAAATAAACATAAATGATACCAACATACACCATACAATATCTTTTCATATTATTACTCGTTTTGGAATGCTTGTTACATATATTTAAAATAATAGAAGTGACGATTTAAATAAAATCCATTTTTGGGCTGTTGTTTACCATTTTTCTAATATTTATCTGTGGAGAATGAAAGCCATCACTCCTAAGTAAAAGATTGCTAGAGTTCTTATGCCTAAACTAAACTTAACAGTTTTCCTGAAAACATGCGTTGAAACTAGCTATTAGAGGAGATTTATGGGGTTAAGTAGTGTCTTGCGTGTCCTGTAACTTAGATGGATGACCATTTGTTTTTCTTTGTGGTCAAAATATTATTCATATTATAATTATATAATGTTAATGTAGATGAATATAAATAAATAAATAAATCCAATTATCGTTCTCAAATTAAACATAAATAATATTTTAATCATTGTGGAAATTTGCATATTTGCATATCTATATACGTAAGAGAAAGTTGTGTGTTGTCTCACACCAGATTTTTTTATTCAAAATGTAGAAAGAATTCTATTAGTCAGAATCATTGGCATAAGGCTTGTTTGCTAAACAATAGATATCCGAGTAGGCATTACGTTTATTGTGGATTATTAACAATAAAAAACCATCGACGAACATCATTAAAAAAATACTTGTCGAAAAATTAGTAATAAATAATTAAAATAATAATAATATAATGTCAGAAATATATTTCTAACGAAATATATAATCTATTATTATAATTTTCGAGAAGTATGACTTTGTTTAGCGTTTTAAGAATTATAGTTTTCGTGCCTTCAGATGTGAATGATGGTGTCAATTGGGGTTGATTTTTATTGTACAATTAATTCCACGCATAGTGTCTGGTGAGCATTCATAATTATTCTTATTCTTAAAGACACACTTAACTAATTACAAAATCGAAGAAGTATAAAGGCCTAACACGTCGACTAAATAATAAATTCTTCGACTTGAGATGTTCCTGAAAATTGGTGGTAAATTATTGCTAAATAAGAAATTGTTTTCCTTTATAACTGAAGAATTTAATCAATAAAATTATAATTATTTAGATTTTTGGAACACAATATCAGATTATAAATTCATTAAAACTCTTATGTGTTAGATTTTAATTTAATCATTTAATCACCTATAATATTCTGATTCAATTTAGCAATAATATCAGGAAATTAATTTTAACATAATTCATCTTGCATTATCATATTTTTTTTATTATATAATTGTTCTGTAATTGGATGTAATCTGTTGGACAATAGATATTATTATTATTATTTATAAGCAGTTGATTTGTCAAAGAGAAACTATTTAAAGACCCTTACATAGCCATTATTTTCTTTAACCTTAACAATTATAGGTTTCAACTGTTACTTTCAGAGTTCTTATGTTAAGCAATACATCATGAATTCAGAAGATGATACAATTAAGGTTGATACAAAAATGAACTATCATAAGAATACTTGATTATGTTACTTTCAATATAAAACATAATATCATTAAGTTTGTAGTTCAACTGCTTGTAAAGAAAGCTTTGTTAAATTTCTTTAAAATTATACTAGACCAAAGAAATCAATTTAAGCATAAGAAGAATAAATTTGAATATTAGATTCTTACCTATTCAACATATTTAAGATCTGTATTTGTAGATGATATAAATTCTGGTGCGCATTATAAATAAGGCTGAAGGATTCGCGATTTGCCTTTAAGTTTATACTGTAACGAATTCACGATAAACCCTTAAAGAGTCTCTAGCTAAGGAATAGAAGATCGTATAAGAAGGTCTCCCATTCTGTTTATAGCAAGTCAAAAACTTCTTCGTTACAGCCATTTCGCCACCATTTTTATAGCGTCTTTATGGGGATCCAGCAATTCCTGAAGGAATACCTTACGGTAAATTATGAAGATTAGGTGGTGTATAAAGACTGTGCAAAATTTAATACTGGTAGCCGAAAGTGAAATATTTTATGCTAACTCCACAAACAATACAGGCTGTGTTACCATAACTGTCGATTAGACGTTTATGAAAAACTATTCCTTAGCATATGATAAATCCATGGCCAGCATTCTTGTACTTCTTGATCAAAGCAAAGCCTTTGATTTAATTCACACTAAATTACTGTTAGCCAAGCTATCTCAAATTGGCTTAGATGAAAATTCACTGCAGTGGCTTTGGAGCTACCTAAACAATCGCATGCAACGAATGAAAATAACTAACAACAATGTTTCTTCTTTTAAATCTATTGCCAGTGGGTTCCCTCGTGGAAGAATCCTTGGACCAATTTTATTTGCAGTTTTCACTTTCGATTTGCCTACAGCAATTACATACAAATATGTACTTATATACAGATCACGTACAGATCTATATAAGTTTCCCAGAATCTAATATTGATAGTGCGGTAACCTCAATTAATACGGACTTGTGCAGCATTTCTAATTGGTGTAGTAGAAATAGCTTGAAGATAAATCTCAACAAAACGAAGGCTATGTGCATAGGAACCAAAAACGCAGGGCCGCTGTTCGTAATAAGAACATAATGGTTAGTGGAATTATAATTCAGTGGACAGAATGTGCTAAAAATCTAGCAGTGCATTTAGATAGCCAGTTAAGCTTTAACGAACATATTCAAAGTGTTTATCAAATTTCGTTTTTCAAACTAAAGTCACTTTATCATTTAAAAATCTATTAACGCAAAAGTCGAAATTAAAATTAGTTAAATCGCTCATTTATCCACATATTGAGTACTGTAGTTTTGTTTACTATTACTTTTTAACTGCTTATAACTAAAAAAGAGTACAAAGGATTCAAAATGCGTGTATTAAATTTTTTTGCAGTATACCCTACCTAAATCACGTAACTCCATACCTAGAAATGTGTAATGAAATTAAGATTTCGAATAGAATAATGCGATTAGCTTCAACTTGCTTGCATAAATTATTTCATTCTAAAACGCCATTTTATTTATATGTTCTACTAACAAGGAGACAACAGATACATGATGTTGACATAAGAATAAACAGTTTCACTGTACCGCAACATACGACAACTACATTTCAGAGATCATTTTCTTATACTGCGCCCACTTTATTGAATTTAGCATTAACTAATTTAGATCGTCCGTTATTGCAATTTATCAACCAATTTAAATGAATTTTTTTAAAGCCATAAATTATAACTAGACAACGGGTCATCTATTATTATATTTGTATTCTATCTTTCTTTTTATTATGTGTGAACCATGTATTTAAGTTATTTAAAGGTGAAATGGAAGAACGGGTTTTCCGAATTTCATCCTTTGTGTACTTATTATTTACTTTGTACACAATAAAGATTTATTTATTTATTTATTTATTTATTATACAAGTTTGAAAGATTATATTAAGAGACTTTCAGACCCAGAGAATTTGAAAAAAATATTTAAATCACATAGGAGTTCCGGTAATATCGGAAATACACCTAAATTTCGTCGTTTCAAATGAAATACTCCATATATTTTTACATTTTTGAATTCTAGGTTTAATTTTAAATTATTTTATCTCGAATACCCTACAAAAATTTTGTAGCATTTCCGAGAAAATTGACATATTTCGAAAAATTTTAAGAAGTATCAACAAAGTGTCACAGATGATCTATCCACAGTAAGACTATTTTCGTATCATATAATTGCTAAACAAGGATTAGCATTTCGGAAAACCTTATTAAATATTTTTAATTACATGTTGTTCCAAAATAAAAAATTAAATTGTTTCAAATAGATTTGTATCAAACTCGATTTTTTTCCTTTCTCAATATCTATATCGAAAAAGGTACTAACGTGATATAACATGTACTGTACTCAAATTTAATAGATCACGATATATTTCAATTTAAAAGATTTGAATTAATGGTATTATTAATATATACACTGTAAACAATTAAATATGACATAACTAGTTTAATTGGACAAACCAAGTCATTATTATAATGAAATCATGCAAAATTAAACAACATAACACAAAAGTTACCAAATGTATTTACGTTTAGAATTGGAAACATGTTACCATAGTACCCTCGCGAAAAGGAAAATTGAAAAAGTCATATGATTGCAATACCCACTGGCACATTTATTAATTAAGAGCTTTCCGCACTTGTGCTGTAATGTACTAATATTTGTTAGATAATTTATAACTGTCCTAGCGAGATATTTAAATATGGTATTTAATTGCTATTATATTACAAAATGATAATTCTATTCTTTCACTTATCAGATGTTTACAATTTAAAAGTTTTCAGCTTGAATTTAATTACCATTAAATATTTATTCTTAAACATTTAAATTTAAAAATCTATAACTTTAAATCAAATAAACTTGACACATCTAACGTGTTTACAGAAATTTCATTTGCTCCTCGTCTTTTGAAAATCAAATTCTATTTCGCTGTCATTCTGAAATTTCCGTAGTAGAAGAATTCACAGTTCTTATTGGGGTTTTATTTATTTAATTTTCTTTTTAATACATCTGAGCTTTGCGGTTCATTTCATATTTGTATCTTTAAATAAAAATTCACCATTACATCCTATAATTTGGTATAATATTTATATGTAATATAATATTAAAATATAATTCACATGGATAATTGTCTTTCCTTTTTTTTATTATTATCCATTCAAATAAAAGAATGCGAGTTCATGAAATTTCAAAAATATGCAACGTGTCCACGGATTGAGTTAACGATAGGAGAAACTTTTTAATTACAAAGTTATTGACATAATTCTTTTGCTGTCAAATTTTGCTGGTTTTAAATGGCTAACTTGCTCTCTTGCTTGCTTGCAATAACTTCCGTGTGCAAAACACCTATCAAATCGTGTCTGTTAAAACATAATAATTTCTCATAATATTCAAGTCAACAATGTCATTAGTATTTTTCATTTCAATGAGAATTTAATGTTAGTGATATTACAAGAAAGAGTTTATTTGACAAAACGTTACGGGATAGATCACTTGCTGCATACGTTTGCCATGAGCCTATTTAATGAGAAGTAAGCAGATCAAGGTGTACAAAACAAGTGATTCTGTTTGTAGTTAGCTGAACACACCTGTGTCTAAAAAAGATTGGCTAATGCTAGTCTTAGGTATCAAGAAGAAAACAGCGGCAATGGAGAGATTAAAATAACATTGAAGAAAAATTAAATTTCTTGTTCAGTTATTGACTAAATTTAAAGTCGTTGACAATGGTTTAGAGTTTTAGTTGTTGCAACTAATTAATGGCAATAATTAATAATTATTTGTTATTTTATCGGCATTTAATAGCATAATTGGAGTTTTGGTATTTTAATATCATTAAAGGAACTTGCAATTGCATTGCCGTGTTAGGATCAGCTTGTCTACAACTAACATTGGATATAGTTACAGAAATGTGGAAAATGTTCGCTAATCATTTCAACTATCCTCTTATCGAATCATTCGAAAAAAATTCTTCATTATTAAGAAAATATCTGTAATATTTGATATTATATTAAAATAAAGCATGAAATCGTTTACCTCTAGTACGTCCTGACTAAATATTCTAGTTATGACATATTAGAAAATTTCTTCTCTTTCCAGTAAGTCTTCTGTTGAGAGTAAAGTATCACGCAAATCCTTCAGAAGTATTAATAGTGAAGAGCTATTTTTACCAATGATAGCGTTTATTTTTCTCCTCTCCATTATTAAACGATTATAATTATTCCTTTAATACCTAAGTTTATTTAAGGTTATTAAATAAAGCAAGTGTATTCAGTTCTCCTTTACTGTTAAGATGACTGCTTCCAGTGTTTATGCCTTATTTTGTTTATAGCATCAAAAATGTAATTTATATCTACATTTTGAAAATTAGGGTAATTCTACCTGTTTCAGGTTGTCAAATAACTTGCTACTATGCTGCTAAAAATGTAGTTATACCCAGACAACGCAAAATATATAATTAGCGTAATCCCAAGGTTGGAGGTGCATGATATCCTGGCACACCATTTTATGAGTCAATCATATTTACCCAACCTAGTAACAATGTTTAGTAAGCAACAATTCTATACAATGTTTTAGAAAGCCTGCACGTTTATACATAACTCACATATTCGAAAATGCTTCAAAATAGTATACTGACAAAGTGCAGTAACGAATATTGTACAAACGTTGTTGGTCCAGCTTAAAACAAATTTAATAATTGGATTAAGGTCCATAGTACTCACAATGGATTAATTAATATAGAAACATTTTTGGTTAAAATAATTCACACAGTCTAATTCATAAGTTTTTAATTGTAAAATTAACTAGTTTCGCCTATAAAATTAGGCATTATCAAGATAATTAAAAATTAGCTAAAAGAAAACATGACATCTAAATAAATGTAAGATATTACAAATGTCAAAAGTTTTAAACTAACATAAACATGTTAAAAATTAAAAAAATTAAAAAAATTTGAAAAAAATTTAAAAAAATAATTTTTTTAATTTTTTTTTTAATTTTTGACATGTTTAGGTTAGTTTAAAACTTTTGACATATGTAATATCTTACATTTATTTAGATGTCATGTTTTCTTTTAACTAATTTTTAATTATCTT
>JAHWXV010802458.1:0-10304 GCA_024586415.1 Phrixothrix hirtus
ATGAAAATAAGTGATAATTATCAATAATCGTTAAGCAAACTTAATTGTTTTGTACTTTTGACAAGCGCATACTCAATTGTTTCTCATCAAGGCTAAGTACGTTAAAAGTGTGTTGTCAAAAAAGCCGCGAGTATGCATGCAGATTTTATTTTTTTGTGGATAAACCGTACCAGGTATCAAAAATTGTCAAGATACAAAAAATGTGTACCTTTGTAAAAAACAAATAAGGAAGCTCTCAGTCTACGCATTAAAAATTACTGTCGGATTTAAGACGGGACATATCCTTTTTCGCACCCTTTCAGTTTATCAATGAAGCCCAAAATTATGTCAAATCATGTCTTATACTCGTCAGGAATATTATACCAAAAATCACAAAAATTGGTAGGCGCATTCTATTTTTACAAACGAAACAATATTTTTTTCAAAGAACTTTGACGCTCAGTAGCGGCTTAACGAGGCGACTTTGGTTAAATCGCCTTATTTTGATCTCAGGAATCTGTGGTTAAGCTATGACCAAACATTTTAGAGACACCCTGTATATTTCATATAGGTAAGAGAAAGTAAAAATATTGTCACGAATATTAGTTTTGACATAAACATCTCTCATAGCTAAACTTTAGTTTCTTTTAAGTTCGCGTGAACTGACTACTTCGATTAAAATTGAACAATAAGAACATTTATTTGTAGTTATGTGCTTTAAAAAATTTTTAGAGTAGGAATTCTGAAATTTTTGTGTTTAGAGTAAATTTATTTATAAAAATTTAATAATGAAATAGATTAACTTATAACAAATATTTAAACAGTGGGACTGTACCCTTTTAAATTAAGTCTTAACACAACGGGTTTAATAATATTGATGGCGGTTAAAGTTAATTAACATAAAACAACTAAATTAAACTGTTTACCCGAATATATTGCATAAACGCACAATGTTTAATTTTAGCAAATTCTTAATAACATATTTACGGTCACCCAAACGAAATTATTTCCTAAACATTTACACCCAAATATATTTTTTAACTTAGAAGATACCCTGGGGAACCTCAACTTTGAATACAAGCATCAAATATTAAAATCCTTTGTTTTGAATTGATATGACGGGTTTCCTTTTGCGAGAACAAAGGCTACAGAATTGTCATTTTGTTCGCTAATGAGTAGGGATTTGCTTTGTGCAGTGGAGATTTCGAATATTTACATTCTTTGAATTTCGAAAGTTCGCAGTAGCAGATGATTACAGTTAAGAAGTAGAACAGAAGTAGATCAGCATACAAGAACTGAAAATAAGCGGATATACGTATGTAGGTCACAGTTTCGACTATTTCAGAAATAATCGTTATATATTATGTTAAATCGCTTAGTATTTAACAGAAAATGAAGTGTAAATAACACAAGGATGGGTATAGAACTTGTTAAATTCATAATAATTAATTACGTTTTGTACTAGTATATTATGTGTATAAATGTGGACTAATTCGTTCTGTTTATAGGAAAATTAACCCTTCTCTGTTTTGAATGTATTATTAAGTCTTATTGTAAGGAGAATAGATGACTTGTTATGCTATATTACTTAATAATACCATGTTAGAACTGATTAGAACTGAGCTTTGTAATTGCTGTAAAACGTTGAGTAGCTCTCCACCGATTAGTTCTCAAGAACGAAACAACTACGAAGCTGTTTTACATTCAAGTGCAGAGCATATATCCAGTGTGCGGATTTAGAAATTTGTCTTGTTTATAGGCGTTTCAAAACTTTGTGGTCTTTATAGGTTTATTTTGAAATTATTCTACATTTATGTAATAACAAGTATTACAATTAAACAAACAGGAAGTGCTTTAAGTTTTCTCATAATATATTTTGTTATTAAATCAACGGTAAAAATATTTAACTAGGTGAATTTAAACTATGTTTATACAGGATGTCCATTTTACTGTTATCATTTACAAATCGGAATAGGCAACATGGATAACTTGGGCTTGTTTTTCTAAAGCCAAAATAATTTTGAAATTTATGTTAACTTTCCGCCTTCTGTTAAGTTTATCAGCTTGGATAAAATCATCCCAACTAATAACTAATAACTAATAACAGAATGCGAAAGAGCGGTCTTGATCAATCTTTCACTGGGTAAATTTATTAAAT
Organism: Phrixothrix hirtus; assembly: GCA_024586415.1. NCBI lineage: Eukaryota > Metazoa > Arthropoda > Insecta > Coleoptera > Phengodidae > Phrixothrix > Phrixothrix hirtus. The sequence goes on from JAHWXV010802458.1 coordinate 2,138, forward strand.
AAGTCTGGAAAAAACAGTAAGAGCATGACGTTTTTCTAGGTTTTAAAGCATAAAATGGGCACACCCTATAGTAAAACTTTGGATAACCTAATTTTCTTGATGTATAAGTAACATAAATCACCAACTGTTTTAACATAAATCTTCATCCTTTCTTGACTTTCTTGAGTTTTGGATATATGTAATAATACAAAAGAGCTTAAGCAGAAGAATTCATTTTATGTCCAAAATTTTAAAACTGACAACACTAATATTTTGCAGGGCAACTGGTGATTTTGACCAAGCGCCATTTTCTTGTCAAAAACAACATATCGTTAAAAATGTTTTTATTTTTCTCATAATTTTGGTTGGAAGTTTTGCATGTAGTTAATGGAAATTATCTTAGCGTCATTGTAAAAATGTGGAAGAGGACATTTTCTGCGAAACTTTTTTGGTTTCCAGGCCATAACGACGAATTAACCTTAATTCATTTTTACAATACGGTCCAAAGTGGAGATTGTTATCATTACTCGTTTTACCAGTATTAACGCATTTGGTTATTCATTTTGTTGCACTTTTCATATCCAATGCGATGCGAAAATTTCATTTTCGTTTAGAGACTAATCTAGCCAATCTCGTCGATCGATTTTCTGGTTATTTAGTTGTATTTAATATCAATTCTTAGCCGTTAAAACGCTATAACCCAGTTTTTATTGTACAATAGGAATTGTATTGAACTTTGAACGCATCATGAAAAGTTTGTTTGATAAAAATATTTTAACAATAGATAATTGACCATTGAAGGTTAATCGATTGCAAAATTTCAAATTTTCATCAGACGCGACGTAATTTCATAAAAAAAAGCAAAGGTCGATAGCAATTTGATCAGTTATTAAAGTTTATGCTGAGTTTTCGTTACTATGGCTCCGTTTGAACCTATTTGTCCTAAAATATTTTTTCTCCTATTTAGGACAATTACGTCTGTAACGCCATTAATGACCTTTTTTACTTTTTTAGGTGTTTAATTTCTAATGTTTGAGATATTTGAAATATTAATAATTAATTTTAGTCGTTTTCGTTGTGACTATATAAAGTATTTCGAATACTTTGTGATGTACTTCTGTTTTAATGTTATTCACTTCGTTGTTATGGTTTGACCTAAATTTAGCGTTTGATTTAGTCGTTAGCATGTTTGCCTCTACGCTTAAAAGATATGGGTTTAAACCCGGACGAGGGTTGTAAATTTTTCAGTGTGATGATTGCCACGGTAAAAATCTCTATTGGAAGTAAAATTCCTCCAGATTCGCCAAAATTCTAGTAGGAATGCGAAATTATCTTAGCAATTGAAGCCAAGAGGGCCAGAGGAATTATCACATCTTGAAGACTCAGTCGTAAAACAAAAATAAACATAAGGGAAGTATATTCAACGACGTTTTGAAAACAATTGAGGTGACAGCACACTTGGGAGTACAAAAGCTTGGTGGCACATTACTGAAGCGCGGTGCAGAACCACTGAATACTCAAAATTTCTGTTAATTTACAATAACATTTTCAATTCTTTGAACTGAATCGCAATCCCATACTGTTTTTAATAAAACAATTTTTTATTTTAATCTTTAAGCTTTAATGCTTTTACTAACAGTTTGTAATGTTGTTAAGGCTTTTCCATTTTAGTGCGATTTAATTTATGGACAGTCACAACTTTAAAATGAAATATTTTTTGTTCAAGGTATTAAAATTAATATACATTATTCAAAACAAAGAAAACGTTACAGTTAATTTCGATTTTTGCTATACAAGGTGTCCGGGATATAAGGACATTATTTTAACAACATATAGATCTTGGTATGTACGCCAAAAACCGCCTATAAATCGTGTATCTAAATTGCATAGTTTTCGAAATATTTGCAATTGAAGTATTCAGCATGCCTCTGCTTTTAATTTGGTTTACTGTTCCTAACAATAAGAGACTGGTCGACTGTAAATCTCTAGCAATAGAATAACGAATACGATTTCATACATTTCACCTGATTATTAAATACCCGTAATTGTATTGAAGAGATAATTAATTTTTAAAATGAAAGTTGTCACAGGCGCGTTTAGCGTTACGCTCTACAACGATGCTGATGACCTGCTAGCTCCTCGGAGGAGGGAGAGTCCCTGTAGAATTGCACCAGAACGTCCGCGCTTTAGGGATACGCTGAAAAAAACGTACAAAGATTTAAAATATAGAAGGGGGCGCCACTGCTCCTGGTGGGGCGGACACTGAATGGAACTGTTCCTCGGAACAAGGAAAAACAGGTCCGTGGCCTACAGTAGGGTTGCCCCGGGGTTGCCTCTTATCAGGGCCCCAATTAATGCTATAAATTAAGATCGTGGCTGAAGGGGAGGTACCAGAACTAACACATATCCCCTGAAATACAAGGTAATAACCGTTAACTTATTCTAGGTTCAAAATGAAAGTCTAGTTAGTCAATACTATTTATCTATTGCTATAGAAAATGGCTTATATAACATACACAAAACAGCAGGGTATAAAGGTTTACAGATAATTTCCTCGGCTCTTGAATATGGCCTAATTCAAGAGGGACAGGGAAAACTAATGAATCTACTATAACTATAATTAATGTTTAAACATATTAGTTACAATCAACACAGATATGCGTCGGTAAGCTGGACAGGGTTATGTTTTAATCGGCTCCCTTCGCAACAGGAAGTTTAAGCTGGCCTCTACAATAGTTGGCAGCCGGGACTATCAATTAATTTGGATTCCTGCCGATATATGTTGATATTATAATAACGCCATTTATAGGCAAACAATAGGGAAGCAAAAGAACAATGTGATAAAAAAAGGGGTAGCTCAGCCTGGATCGTCACTCCACACAACCAGAATCGTCAGTCGTGATTGTATTCTTAGATTCCTGCGCTAACAGGGGGACCTCACAGGTCCAAAGAAGCTGTAACCAGGGGTGGAATAGACAAGTAAATTTCCGGACATACACCAATCAATCTCTCCGGCCAGGTGTTTCGACACTATACGGCGAAAACCTTATGCACACCACTCAGACACCTCAAAACAAGGAAATCACTCACGCGACCTATTTTTACATGTACGCCCTACGCATATTTTTAACTGCCAAAACGCGTAGTTCTCGCGATGCGTTAACACCAATTATACTCGTCGAAATCCATCAGATTGGAAATCATCTAGAACTGTCAACATAATTTTTAGTACATAATTTTCCAAACGTCACGGAGAGTAGAAAAGCTCGTCTCACGTGCTTTATCTGACCGAGAAACTATACTTGTTTTTCAATCGTCACGAAGGGTATAAAAAACTCGTCTCTCGCGTTTTATCCGACAGAACAAGCAAAGAAAATTATTTACTTACTCATTTCTGTACTTTCTCTTTTTCATCGTCCGGCCAACCATACCGTTACTGGGGAACACACGACGCCAGAAAAAGAACAGAAATTTTGTTTACTAAGCGTGGAACGCTAACAAAACCTAACAAAGTTTCGATTTTCTTCCTTAAAATTTTCGGCGACCTTTTAATTGTGTACGTTTACAATCTTTTTTAAAAAAAGCGAGATTTTCGGCACACTTGTATTATTGAAAAGAAATACATTTCTTAAACAACGTTGTGTATAATTTAAGCTTTGTGAAAATAGTTTAACATTAAAATAGTAAACAAGTTTCAGGCAAATTTGACGCAATTTGTATGACGTAATAACATCTTTTATACAAATAAATGTGGATCAAACATGCTTTAATTTTATACAATCTACTAAAATTTAAACATGTCAGTTTTAGGTCATCAACAAAACAATAATTAATTCATAAATAATTTATAATTAATAAGTAATATTTTAAAAAAATAGTTATTTCGTTTCGAAATTTGTTTTTCTATTTAAAAATGTATACTTTTCGATACAATATAAAATGTATTTTGTGGCAAGCATTTGTGAACGTAATTTGGTATTTTCTTATTACCCACTAGGGTATTTTTGTGTGTATACAAATTTGTAACAATTCTAAACGAAAATTAAGTAGTGAGCGTCAGTCATTTTCAGACAAGCCCAAGTAGTGCACGCCGTTGCGAACTAATAGCGTTCGTCCAGTAAGATTTTCTCAGATCAAATATCATACGAGTATGTTGAACTGTTATAATGACGTCCAGTAAGTGGGGAGAATAAAACTAAAAAATTGAGAAAAGAAAGCCGAGAACTCTGCTATTTGTTTAACATGTATAAAGAAAGTTGGTGGTTTAGGCTCAATAGTTGCTGGGAACGGGAGTAGGTCTGAAAAAATCGTCAGCGCCGATGATTTGCTTTCAATATAAAAAAATAAAATAGATCCTTACCGAAAATTTATATTAGTAAAGACATACCTAGAAAATAAGATTTGTAGTCATTTCCATCAAACTTAAAATTAAAAGTAGGAATATTTATTAGTAATCACGAACGATGCTTCGACAAAACAAATTCACAAAAATATTGTAAAAGGAAAAAATCTCGACGTGAGAATTTAAGTGAACACTAAGCGAGAAAGATATACTTAAAACGGCGTCCCCAATTGGTAAATTAAGGTGCAAGCAAAGGTTGTTATAGCAACGACCAAAATGTATAAAAGGACAAACTTTCACTTACAAGTTAGTGTGTGTACAAGAATCAAGTTAGCTTCGAAGATGATCTACAAAGAATCTTTACCATAAATGGCTTGAAGATAAGTTCCATTCCCAAGTACAAGTTACTCCGGAGATACTAAATAACTTCTCGATACAGTGGAAGTGTCATAAGTTGATGCCGTTGGGAAGAAACCAAATCGATAGATGAAATACTAAGTTCCGTATAAATATTATACAGGGCAATTAAAATTACGCAGAGATTTTTAAATTCAGTTTCAGTAAATAAAAATGCGTTTACAACAAACAATTTAATTATGTGGTATTAAATAGCAAGATATAAGCAAATAATTATCTCGCACCTGTATACCCAAAGATCTATTATTCACACAAAGGGGGCTTTTGTTTAAAAATAACAAGTGCGGGTTAACCTAAATTTATTATAAAAATTGGTACCAGATTGAATTGGTTTAAAATTTTATATATGTTTATATTTTTATTTTTATTGAATATAATTCAAAATAAATACGTTTATTGACTATACTGGAACACAAGCAAATTTAATGTACAATTTCAGGTAAATATAATCGCTAAGATCCCTGCTTTTGTATCTTTAAGTGACAAGTGTAAACCAAGGATTACACTTAAAGTAAAATTTAATTTACTGTGATTGATGCAGCTAATTATAACAGTACACATTCGACTAAGAAATATTAATTGCAGGCAACAGTAATTTGCAGGAAGAATTTTAGTGGTGGAGAAAGGACCTCAGATGGTCTACTGAAATTTGAGTAAATTGTTACTTACTGCCGAGGAGCTGTAAACCTTGTTCAAACTGTCAACATCAGTCTGAAACTGACCTTTAGTAGTATAAAACCTAAGGCCGTGAATACCAGTTAATACTATCGTACTACTTGCGATTATGAATTTGGCACATTCAAACATTATGATAAATAATTACTTCAAACTATAAAACGAGAAGATAAACTAGCAAAATATCGACTTGAGCAAGAAGGCCATTGACTACGTTAAATTATGTGTTAATTCGTGTACTGAATAATTGATGTATTAGTTAATATCAATGATTTTAAAATAAGACGGATTAATAATACTAGGCAATTTCTTAAGAAAACGACTGTATAGTGCACCAAAAGAAAGATGGGTAAGGTAATAACCAATATTCTAAATTATCGTCAAGTTGTGTAGGCAAATCATTCTAAAGATCCTTGTTACTTTCAGGCGAAGTAGGCTTTCTTCAGGATACGATCACAATTCGTTTCGCTTCACTTATTCTTTATTTAAGCGGCACTGGAAAATTCTGTCCATTCATTCTTTTATTTGGGCAAGTGTACATGTAATAAATAATAAAATGTTCCGAGTTTTAGATTTGCCAGAAAATCCGTGTAAGCTTAAAATTTTATCAAAGAATAATTACAGAAGACTAAAATTCGTTAACCAATAAAGCAAGCAATGATTTATGATTTAAATATTTCAAATTAAATTGTAAAATGTAAAGTAACAAATGGGATACAATTAGCAGCGATCTAAATAAATTTTATAGATTCATAGATAGCAATTATTTATCGTGTAACAGTCTTGTGTATTAGATAATACAGCACGACGGTAAAATAAATTTATTATAGCCTTTATAGAAGCCGATATTTTAATTGCAGTAATTTACGCGGGGTTGTGGCGTTGAGTTGCAGGATGTAGCAGTAATTTGACATCGTCGACGTTGCTAGTATAATCAATAGGGCTATTATCAAAGGTATCTTATCAGATAGATTAAAAAGAACACCCGTATTTAGGGGAAATTAAAAACGATACACCAAAATGGCGTAACCAAGACTATGCCCATATTAGGCGATAACGGTATTCAAAAGTAGAGCATACGCTTTGATTTCCGGGTCAGGGAGTATTTTAGTTATATTATATAGACATAATTTTTATGCTAAGAGAAGGGAGGCGTTCTACAACATTGAAACTATTTTCAAATTAAATTAACCGTCAAAACTTTGAATTATAAAAGCAACGGAACGAATTTCATTACATGATAAATACTAGGTAAGTAAATATCGAGGTAAAACTTAAACAAACTAAAATCCAAATGTATGAAAATGATTAACGGAATAATTTTTGTTTTCCCCAAAATTAATATGCTAAATTTAAAAATAATCGTAGATTCAATTTGGCCCAAACAATTTTATCGCTTTTAATTTTTTGTGTAAGCGATTCGCCGTTACGTCTGCCAGCGACGGTCAGCCGTTTCGTTTACATGTTTTATTTAAACCGTCTGCTGTTTGCATTTTGGTAGTCGTTTAATGGACCCAGAAAAATTATCAGCATTGATTGAAACTAACCTTAATGTTGAGATGAAAAGTTTCGAGGATTTTTTAGACTCAATAGAGTTTTTGTTTTCGTGATCGTACAAACACAGGAATTCACGCACTTGATTAACTAATAGTTCGTTATCCACATGCGAAAATTTTTCGACATTTTTAATTTTTCATTGCGCCAGCATATGCAAAATGTGGTTAGTATTTGCGTCCTAACTTGTTTATGAGTTGACGGTGGGCCGCTGCGTCTTCCAGACGAGCCGCGTTAACGAATTCATTTACATTAGTAAAGCATTGTAGCAGCGTACGACGGCTGGACGTCGCGGTGGGCGGCGAACGCTGAATGTCGCAACGAACTCCGACCTCAGCGACGCTTTCTGATGGAGTACTGCATAAAATATCACAGTTTGGTGAACTACTTATTGTTTCAATCAATTGCACCTGTTCGAAATAAAGCAAAACGGAATTTGAATATTAACCTGAAAACTAATTATGATTTGAAATCAAGTGTAGGCAGAGATTTGTGTAATCGTCCATAATAATTAAATTTCAACTCAATCGCCGTACTTGGTTCACAATTGTACATGCATGTTTATTATCGTTATTACAGTAGGTTTGATTTATGCAGAAACGCCGGCCAATGGGTAAGCAAATAATTAATTTATAATTCATAGTTTTTATTGAAAGTATTGTATGTGAATTCATTTCACTTGCATTTTAATATACATGATGAATTGCATTTAAATCTTTTATTTGTATTTATAGTTATACTTATTATTTTCAGGAAGTGTAGCTTTAAGATAAAATACAATATAATGTGTAGGGATAGCCTCTATCTAGGTTATCGGCCTTAATAGCTGTACCAGAGATTTCAAATGGATAGGAGCGTCACTTTGGTTAGACTCGTGCCGAATTTGTCTATGTTTCAGCGCTTTCCTGGCCCTTGCTATAAATACCATTCGATATTGGTAACTTCCTAATTATATTTTCACGTGGCAATGTAATTCCTAAAAATTCTACGCATTTTCGCTATATTCTTAAATACGGGAGTGTAATTAAGAAACATTGAATTAAGGACTTGATAAACTGTAAGGAAGTGCAAAGTACCGTGCGCGAGTACCTTAGTTTAAATTAAAAATTAGTAATAGAAAAATTGATTAATTATAAGCTGCATTAAAAATGCTGTAAAATAATTAAACAAGATAACGCAACCTGATGCAATTAAATACCG
>JAHWXV010802576.1:0-11144 GCA_024586415.1 Phrixothrix hirtus
AATTTAGGTGTATAGGAAAGTCATTAACGTCAATAAATTCAAATTAAATTTAAAATGTGTAAGAGAAAGTCGTGTGTTGTCTCACACCAGATTTTTTATTAACAGGAACTACATGTTTGTGTCACTATATTTGCCTTATTTATTCAAGGGGCGTCTGAGGAGGTATTTTATTTAATAATTACGTCATGGATTTTGTAAATCTGATATTTTTTTGACAGGGTAATTAAAAACACAACTTTCTTGTCCCTTGAATTTTTGACATATCTCGCTTCATTTGCTAGAAAAGATATTCTTTACTTTGCATTATTCATTCCAAGTATTAATACATAGTCTGTTTCAATTTGAAATGCTAATAATAATAAAAAGAAACAATTTACAGAAGGTCTTAACCTCAACACACATAAACTTGTTAAAAACGATTTAATATGCCTTAAATTAATAAGCCTATTAATAAGTAATCATTTTCACCGAAATGAACACATGTTCATCCTATGAGAACATAATGAAAGTGAGCTCTCGCTTAAGGATGATTCATTTGCCATTGCGCTTACATAAGCTGGAGCCCAAGCTATCGTGGTCGGCCTGTAATTGTTTGCCTAGGAAAAATTTTAGTACGCGCCTAGTCTTTGTACATTTTACAGATGTCGTCTTTAGCCTTTACTTGCTAGTGTTATTCCGTAAATAGTAGGTTTTACAATATGGCATTACTAATAACCGGTTTTATTTATTATTCTATTGTCAAAGAAGCAGCCAAATTTAAGTAACTCATTTCTAATAATTTGAAAGTTGTACAAGTTCAAGATCTCATAATTTGCTACTGCCTTTATTTTTGAGCCGAGTATTTTAACAACCAAAACCCTTCTTTGTCTCAAAACACAATATTTTAGAGCAGCATTTCTTTGTTTGAATTTTTATCTTTATAGCGAGACGTACTTCTCCATTCCATAAACCGTAGTTTTGATTCTGGAGTCTCATGGGATACCTATTGCTTTTACCGTCACCTAAAACGTTATATCTCAAAAATTTTTCACGTTTTGCATTATAGCGTGAAAGAAAGTTAACTCACTTCCAGCACGTTTCTTTTGGAGAGCATTATCGGTAACCAGAGTGTGCATAGTTTTCGATATTTTTACCACACATCGTGTGCCCCTACTCTTACAATCTGTAGAAAACGCACAAAATGCCGTGGAATTGTGAACGGTCTATCCTCACGAACCGTTACGTCGGCTCATCGTACAAAATAATCATTGATCGCAGTTGGTCGACCACTTCTTGTTGATCATACACGTCCTCACGAACGTCGTTGACCTCTCTTACCCATCTCCTCACCATCCAATCCGTTATCGAATTTGGACCATGTACAATAAATTTGCCGTTAAATTTGGTCAACCACTTTTGCATTACTTGCGTTAAATTATAATGGGAAAGTTCTTAGTTAACGGCGCCGAAAATGTGAGCAACATGAGAAAGATAATTACTAAGGTGTACATTAAATATCCAACATTAAAAGTCCTTTTCTTCGAAAAATTTATCATTATCAGTTACCTATGTATGTATTTTGGATAACACGTGAACTGTCTTCTATTATTTATGTATTATTTCACTATTCAATTAATTCCATCCCAAAGTTGTGGATGAAAAATTTAGACACACCAGCTTATTCCCCTATACAGGAGAACATGCGGTAAAACAGTATAGTTAAGGAAAAACGTAAATTTCTAAATTTACTTTGTAATTCTTATTTTAGGATAATAATATAATAATGCAACTAAATATCTATATGAGGTAAAATTTAGGTTGCTTATCATCCATAGTCACCGAAAAACTAGAAAATCTATAAAACACCGACTCCCGGGGGTGCAACCCGATGACAATAGGGGCAAAATTGGACATGAAATCTTATTTATTAGTATGAATTTTGTCAATAAAGTCTGAATTCAAATTCTAGCAATCCAGTGCAGCTTTCATGGCTCCATTTGTTGCATTTCAAACATTATATCCAGCTTATCTTTGTTTCGCAGTAGCGTTCATTGCAATATAAACAACGAGCACTTTGTTCTCTTTCTTGTTTTTCTGAATTTGACACAGTGTTTATTTTATGCATCTTTCTGTCCATTGTTCTAATTCTTTGTTTTAGTTTTAGATGTATAGCAATACTTTTCTAAACTTTTTATTTTGTAATTGGAATAACACTGATAAACACAGAGTTTGTGACATGACAATTTTTAAGTGTTTCTAATGTATGTTGATACCTTGAAATCAAATTTGAAAACAGAATTTTTCTATCACCCACAGATATTCTGTAACATACACATAAATAATTTACAATACATAAAATTTCTTAAAATTGCAACATGTGCGTTCATGCGGTGACGCACATATCCTGTCAAGACCAGTTTATTCCTGTTTATTAGATCTAAGCTGTATGTTTAGACATCATATTGCGTTTATTAGTAGACTAACAGCAGCCGAATCTGTCATGCTTTCTATGTGTTGAAAAGTAAACTGTTTTGAGTTCTACGTTAATTTATATTTTTTAATTTATTGTGATTGCGACTAACTTTAAAACAATACCTAGCTAGTGTACAGTGTTGATAGTTTTTGTTATATGTGCGAAGAGCTAACTTTTAAATCGTAAAAACGTAATTTTATTGTCCTCGTGCTTAAAGCTTACGAATTTTATTTCGTAGTTAAAAGTTGGAGACGAAGGCAAATCATGGGCTGCTCTTATCTGTTATAAGACTTGTATAACGTTGTAACACGCAAATCGTAAAATGCCCAATCGAACGACCATGTCACAGATTGTTATGTTTATCTCACGAATATTAAAGGAATTGTACCAAAGTCTAAACATACTATTAAGTATTCTAATTTACAGCTTTATGGTCTGTCAAACATAGTGATGAACTTTCTGTCCCATTGTCACCAGAATCTTGGACTTTGCATTAAGAAGAACTCGAATCCACTGATTCTTCACGTGATCATATAGAAAGTGTAAAGAAAATAAATACCGACCTTTCATTTGACAGGATGTTGAGCAGCGTCGCATCTAATTTTACCTGGCGAACTTAATGACCTAGTTTGAGATTTAAATCTATCAAAATCACAGATTAAAAGGATGGAATCTTCTCCATATAAACGTTACCTTTTACGACAAAAATTCCTCACACATTTCTTTCTTCAAGAAAGGGATTTGATGTACTGCTCACATGTGTAACGCACTAGGACAAAAACATGGTCCAAATGATTGGCGCTGTTTCTAAACTTAGTTTATAGGCGGTATTGGTTCACAACCGTAATAAACATCCAGTTGTACATATAATTCATGCAGTTCATATGAATGAATCATACGAAAACATGCGAGTTTTTTTAGAACATATCCGTTATAATGAATTTCGGTGGGCCATTTCTGGAGATTTAAAGGTAATAGTCATTATTCTTGGAATGGAAGCGGATTGTACTAAGTACTGTTGTTTTCTTTTGAATGGGACAGTTGTGCGCGAGATCATCATTATGTACATAAGGAATGACTATTATGCCAGGCACTAACTCAATGACCAAAAAACGTTACCAATGAAATTGACAAAGAATCTTGTTAAAGCAATGGATAGGAATGGAAGAGGGTTTTTGTATCTAAAACAAAAATTTCCGAAAATTAGTGAAGCAAAAATTAAACAGATCATATCTGTGGGGCCATAAAATAAGGGAAATAAGGAAAGATGAAATATTTGCCAATGCGCTAAATGAAACTGAATTACGAGTTTGGAGGGCTTTTAAATCAGTTGTTGCAAATTTTCGTGGAAATGTGAAAGCTGACAATTACTAAGATATTGTGAGTGAACTACCTACTTAATGCTTATAAAGAAATGAGATGTAATATGACCTACAAAATTCACTTTCTGGAGTCCCATCTCGATTTCTTCCTCGAAAATTTAGGGGCAATAAGTGGGGAGATGTTCCTCCAGAACATTTTTGCCATGGAAAAGCGTTATCAAGGCGAATGAATTGTTAGTTTGCATGCTGGACATTGTTAAGAGATACTCCAGAAATAAAATATCGCCGTAAAACATCGACCAACATTCTGAGGTACATTTAAGATCAATGTTTATCAGTGTAATACATCTATCATTATATTGTTATCCAGTAATAATACCTTATAGCAAAAAAACGATGGGCGAGAGATTTTTCTCTCGCGTTAACTTTTCAGCTAACGCCATTTTCGGATTTTTCGGAAAGTTTTACATAATAAACACCTTGTTTTGTCCATATCACAAAAATAATGTTGTTTTTGTGTACCAGTGTAATTCATCTTCATACGGTAATTCAGTGCTGATGGCGGCTCTTCCCCGTTTTCTAGAAGAATTTGCTCGTACTATGAGGAATATACAATACATTTTCTGGAGATATAATAAATGCAATTTTTTACAACGTTTTTGGCGTTGTTTCACTTCTTTGAGATGTTCCATAAAAGCTACCTACATCTCGATTTTGTAAAATATCGAAAGATTCAGGATGCGGAGTGGATGTAATTTTGAATTGTAGAAATGTTAAAATGGCAACTTAGCGACGACGCTTTATGACAATTATCTTGGATCGAATTTTAGGAATGATTGTTATAGCGGTTTCATCACAATTATAAATTCTGTTTGAAATTAATCTGTATTTATCATTAACGCATGTAAGATGCTCAAATAATGTATTAACTGTGACCTCCCACAGCTCGTATAGCTGAGGTCGTCTCAAGGACTCTTAAAAGTAAGTGGAAATGACGTATCAAAAATTCAAGGAACCAATCAACGCCTGCCATTTTTTACATTTTGATTAAAATTGTAATTGATGTTATTTTTCTCGGTAACTAAAAAGCAAACCTACGAAGGTCTTTAGTACTCAATCCAAATAGTCTGCTTTTCACGTCCGTCACATATGTATATAACTAAGCGTTTCTTTTGTTCTTTGGAATAAACGGTTTTAAATTTACCCATTCCTAAAAAGCAGCTAACAGTAATAACTATGTAACAAGTTAGGCAATGGCCTAAGCACCTTTTCATGCAACCGTGCTAATATCTAAACCCAATTGTACTTTATTCATACGATCCTCCAATATTGATTTGGGCACATTGTACAATAAGGCAGCTTGTTTATACTCAATTTGACTATTAGAAAGTGAGTGTTTTTTTTATATTTTCTACACTCCAAACTTGACGCTTGTGTATTTTTCAATTGTTCTTTTTGTCTATAATAGTAATTGTTAGGGAATAATATTGTTGCTAGTTCGCTTAAACAGAATCGTTTATTTTATTTTAGAATATCTCCATTAAACTCTTTATAAATTTAAAAAAAAATTAATTGTGCTAGTTTCATGTCACATTTTAGAAAAAACAATTTAGAATCTTGTGTTTTTAACAAATAACTTTAGTGCAACCGATGAAACAATCAATATGTTTAAAAATTAAATATTAAAGTGTAAGAGCTCGTGCACGCGGTACGTATTCGGACCAGTTTACGAAACCACACTTTATCCAAATGGGTCAGTGGCTCATAGATTTAGAGATTGTTGACACAGTACGTATTCGAACAAGTTTACGAAACGGCACTTTATCCGAATGAGACAGTGGTTAATGGATTTAAACTGATTTTTTCACACTTTACGTATCCGTTATAAAATCGTATACGATTGATTTTGTCATTCGAATTTGCCACTACCGTTCGAACACACCGATTCGGAAAAATATTCGATCCGTACGATAGTGGCGCATTGATATTATAGAGAGCGATGCGAATTTTATTCCGTGTATCGAATGCCCAAGGCTGCAAGATCACGCTGTTCAGCAGTAATTGAATGCTTTCCAAGATAGTAAGTGCTCTTTCCCTATGGTTTGTTTTTTATAATTTTGTTCAATAAATCAACAAATGAAGCAATGGCCATTCTATAGTAATTAAAAAACTGTATTGCGTCATTTCTTAATTGACAAATGAGGGTTTGAAAGGCCCCTCAAACAAATCTCAGTAGCTTTTATTTTTTCTCTTTCGTTTATGTCCATAAAACTACCAACACATTATAAGCGACCCGTTGTCATCCATCACGCACAATAGATAATAGCACAATAAAATATTTGGTGTTTAAAACAAATTCAAATTTGTAAATTTATCTGTATACGGAAATAGATGTATGAATGCTCGTGTTCATATCGTACGTATCCGATAAAAATTTTGATTCGATAAATGTACGTACCGTCTGCACGAGCTCTATCGCTGTCTTAAAATTGTTCTGTTATTTCAAAGAATTTTTATAGGTCAAATTGTTACAAACACGTCCCAAACAAATATTACTACTATTCTAAGTAGTAATGAATTACAGTAGTACATTTTTACTATCGCTCAATTCATAATTCAATTTATTTTGTAGTCCGTATTGTATTTAGAGCAAATTAATGCATTTAAGTTGACAAAATTAAAATCGTTTTTAAAAAAAATTGCGCCATATAGGTTATAAAATATGCACAGTTTTCGTGATATCGGCTATTTTTAGGACTCCCTGTATATAGAGAAGTTTTTGTATTATTATGTTTCGTTCGTTATGTTGCTTCAATAAGGTTCAGATGAAAGATTTTAGTTCTATTGTATCAGATTGCTTTATTTCATTTTGTCTCCTGTGTGAGGCTGCCTTTAGACGTTTCAATATTTAGTATGCTTTTCTGGATATCCTTACAATAGAAGTTTTAGTGCAGTTTTCTAATAAACGCTCACTTTGGAAACTAAAGCGTCAGAAAAATGTCTGTATGATATATGAAATATATTAAATTATTTGTTAATCGCAACGCAGCTTAGTCTTTAGTAATATGACCTAGTTAGGTTTGCTTGTGACTTTATTAAAAGATGGGAGATTATAAGCCAGTATTTATTTATTTAGACGTAATGAAATATCAAAACTTTTAGATAAAAAATAAACAGAAATTTAAAACTTTACAATTGTGTAGAAAACTTTGTTATCGCATCAAATCAAATGAACATTTTGCTATTTTTCTGTTAAAATCAGTTTTCGTGCCATAAGTTTAAAAGCTTATCGCAGTTTCTGTTTCTTTGCAAAGTTTTCGTTAATTAATTGACAAATCTCTAAATAGCTTGCTGGATGCCACACTACAGCCATTTCTGTTAATTAATTCTAGGACCTTCGGCTTACCTATTGGTTCTTACTCAATTAATTCTTCTCAACAGCCTTCCTTCTAAGGCATTGTTACATATTACTGATTGAACAGAATTTTCGTAACATTCACACCTAAAATAACATCTTGCAAATTAAATCCTTTATTTAATAATTCATGCACATTTAAGGCGACTAATCTTAGGAGAGAACATATAAATTAGATATAAAGTATGTTTGAATCTACTTTCATATAAAATCGCACGAAAAAATTAATTAACTAGAGAATGTTACTAGGCGCTTGTGATTTGTAATTATTATTTACACTTCAAGATTAATTAGTTTTTCATTGTAATTAAGAGTGCTGTTGGAGATGTATTGCAACTGCAAAGAATGATAATTGTTTTACATAAACCTATTGGTAATTTAACTTGAGAGTGCTAATACTACATAATCATCCATCTAAAAGAATTGCTTAAGAATAATATAAATAAATATTTAGTTGTGGTAATTGTTGAAATTTAATTTTGCTATTGACATAAAAAATAACACAGCGGTACTACATTTAAAACGAATGTTTCGCTAAGTTTGTAAATTACCAACTTTAGTACATTGTTACGTAATATTGAAGTGACATTTTGATATTGATTATTATAAAGTATCAGTAGCGTTCTTTGTTATTAATTGCTATAAATTCTAATAAATATGAAGCCGAAAATTTTTAGTTAAGCTTATGCTTCATATGTATAATGCAAATTACAATTAATTATTTTAGTACCTCAAGAACAAGCACATTTTTGATATAAACAAATTTTATGGAACACTAAATTCATTTCTTAAAACAACCAAATATTAAAGCTTCTTTAACGTTAAAACGTTATTCCTATAAATTTTTCTATTTCCGTTTAAGAAACCCATAAGGCACCTACACAAGTATGCAACGACTTTATAAAAGGGCGTAATTATAAAATTCATGAATATTTACGGTTATTCCAAAATTCTTACGTGCCGTGAAATATGATTTATTAAGCTTTCAGTCGTATTTGTTTAATGGTTGTTATTTTTGAAATAAAAGGATAGATTTTAGAATATATTTAACAATTCTTTGATGATGAGAAAGTTATATAAAAGCGTATCTGAAGCTATATATTAGACGTTAACATTTTCTCATCTCATTTCTCATCTCAAAATGCGTGAAAACATAAGAATTTCTGTTTAAGAAAAACGTTTACATAAACAAAGCCTTTAAAATTTCAGAGCAAGAAATGTAAATTCTAATTTAATCTTAAGCGCGTTAAGCTAAGTTACTATAAAATATGCACCCTTCTCTTGATAAATATTCAAGATGGCGGCGTAGAACGGGTTCCCCAGTGCCACACAATGACACTAAGCGATAAACTCGATTTTTGTACAATCATGCAACACAAATCAACCTTTAACGAATTATCACAGATCCTCGACTATATCCCTAATTCTTTCTCAATAAATTCTTGTCGATTTTACAAAGAAGGATTAAGCTTTTTATAGCGCCCACATTTTAGATTTTTTCTAGTCAAGTGTGGAAATGTAATTTTTACTTTTTATATCGATATCATGTGAAGAAATAGAAACATTGTAATTAATATGCAATATTCCATTACAATGCAAACATTCTAATTCATAAGTGAAACATCGACACCCTAAACGTAATAATGCACTTTATATGCATGGCTTTCTATGAAAAGTTACGAAATATTTCTCTCGCATTTATAAAACTGAATGCCCGGAAAATTTTTGGAAAGTTTTATTGCATTAAATGCTTAGAAGACTTGATGTTTGAATATTTGTAAAATGCTCTAGAATGAAATTTCTTCTCCTCAATACCTTTTTTATATACTTAGTGTCGCTCCAACGTTGCTAAAATTTTATGTCTACTATGTTTATATCAAGTACATATTCCTCTAAATTAAGTTATTAGGGTTTAACTCGTTGAAAATGTACGTAAATCAAATTTTTATCAGAATATTGTTTCAAACCACCAAAAACGGATTTAGAAATCTAAAAATAATCCTATTTGATCCCAAAATTACATATTTGTTTCCTACCTTCCTTCATAACGATCGCTATGCTAAATTGATTTTACATACAAATTGTTTACATCCATATGTACCCCATAGAATTAAATATAATAGCATTACTTTTATAATTAAATAAAAGCGCAGCTTTAATTTATTATTCAGAAAATTTTTGCTTTTAAGAGGAATAAAGAATCAGATGGATACAAAACAACGAAATGTTAGTAGCATTTGGCACAATATCCCTGGGGATCATATCTAACGTAACGATCTCGTTACGAGTCTATCTTTTCAGGATGTTTCATTAGGAATGCCTGAGACTTCTACATTTAATTCCGCGCTGTGTTCGGATAATAATGAATTCCGGCAGATCTTTCTCGTTTCTGCTCTAATAATAGATGTGCAGTAAAGTCTTCTCCTATTTGTATGTTGTGCAATGAGATTAACTTTCAGTTTTGAGTAGCTTCGAGCAATATAATAGTTACCACGGCAAATTGTTTCAGTTGCAGTATATAAAGATTTGTTTTCGTTTAGATAAGTTTTAAAATTTACATAATAATTGTGTATTAAAATAAATTTGCTTTTACAACTTAAAATAACCAATTTAAAATTTATTATTTATACGATTTGATTTTCTTATTTTCTAAATTTACTCTTACCATGAATAAGTAAGTGTGTTTCTATATAAATATGTATATAACATTACACATAAGGTATTTCTACACCTATTAATAATATTTATAAAACAAAGAATTATTACAGTTTGGTTGTCTTTATATTTATTTATATAATTTCTAAAAAATATAGCTCATTAAACATTTGTAATGCAATGGATATTAAATAGTTCTAAGTTTAGATGCTAAACTGATTTTATGGTATTTTTAAAAGTAAATTTTCCACTTAAATTTTGAGTGTCAGATTGGTATGCATTTCAATACGAATTCTATTAATATATGTATTTATTTTGGCAGTTGCATAGTATAATGTCAGTGCTAGTTTAGTAACTTATGAGAGGTATTAGAGAAATGTAAATGAATTAAATGTGACCTCTTAATTATACAAAATTGATTATCTGACAAGGAAATGCAGTTTATTTTATGTACATGGGTACAATTAGGAATTTATAATTTACCTAAGTATATATACATTTGTCAACTGCAAACCTGGGAATTTTATTTTAAAAATTTGTTTGATCTATACTTTCACAAAAGCATGTTTGTTACTTTTCCAATTATGTTTACTATAACCTTATGCATGTTTCCATCTTGCCACTTCGCAACATTTCTTTATAATAAGGTTTTGCTTATGTGTCAAGATATTCTTACATAAATTTCTTCACTTCATCACTAACTTCAAATCTAGTAACATTACAACGATTGCAGAAAGAAGAAAAATATCTAGAACGACCTACCAATTGTCATACATCACCACACCGACCGTTAAGCTTAAATTTAGCATTGCAAATCTTAAAAAATTAAAAAATTTAATAGTTTCGGATTGTTTACTAAGAAATCTGAAGATATACATACTGTAACGAAAATTAGAAACAATAGAAATCTGATGGAAGATTCTAGAAACATCCAGTACCTTTTTATAGAATAAAATAGATGATGTAATCCCCAAATGATTCATTGTAGTAACCGATATCTGTCAATTCAATTAGGTTAGCAATGAGTCATAGCATTACAATTTATTACGTCATTATTATGAGTAATATTCTGGAATATTTTTCAGCATTGTTCTAGAATTTATCTTTTATATATAAACAGCAGATTAAATTCTCTTAGTTAGTTTTTGTTAAAATCTTGTACTGTTCATTTCTGATACACATATAAATATAAATATACAAAAATAGAAATATAAATGTTTGCTGTTAGTGGATTGTGAAATAAATATTTGAATAATTAAGTGTATATAAATAATTGTAATTTTTAGTGAATATAAATAAA
>JAHWXV010802608.1:0-10482 GCA_024586415.1 Phrixothrix hirtus
CATTTTTAATCTCCTTTCATATAAAATGTTGTTATTAATTTGTTAATTCAAATAATTTTATTATTAATTAAATTTTGATTACAACCTGTTTGTTTTCTTTACAATGTGCATATTTATTATCCCCTTAAACAAATAGGATACTACGGTCACTATTTTCACTATATAATTCTTTTCTATCTGACGGAATCTACCGTCTGGTGCCCTTAACGTATAAACCGTTGCATGATATTTAAGCGCAGATCTAATGCACCTCCTGTAGAGTCTCAGTTATAAAAACGGGTTAATAGGCTACATTTGGCGCCCAACGTGTTTTTCTTTGTTGGGAAGTTGAATTGCACATTAAAAGGAATACTTTGGTGTCCAACATTAATTTAAAGTTGGATTGTTAGTTAAAAACCAAAACAGAATAGTACATTTTATATCAAGTAGGAAAATTTATCTTACTAGCATAAAGCAAGAATTGCACTTAAAATTAGAATTTCTTTTACATTTTTTTAATAATTTAAACAGTAAGGTAATAAGAATTAACCTTATTAGTTTAACAAATTTTAATTGTTGAATTTATCTATTAAAGGATAGATATAATTCATAAGATTTCAATGTTTGAAATATTTGATGTTAATTGTCTTGACTTTGCATCTTGATTTTTGAAATTAACTATATAATTGTCTAATTATCATTTCTTTTGTTCAAATCTTTAAAATGGAACCAAATTTTTTACTTACAAAAGAATTAACTTACGAGTTAAAAATTAGGGCAATACCTGCTGAAGGGGATGTTGATTCTAAACGTAAATTGTTACGTGGTTGTTTACATACATTTTTTATGCAGCTTGGCGCGCCTGCATATAATGCGCATAATGCCTAGAAAATCAATTTAACTGCAGAATTATTTCAACAAACAGCCAGACCCCTTGGCCGGCTAAGTCACTAGATTTGACAATTTTAGATTTTTTTGTGTGGGGATTTTTAAAATACCTTGTATACAAGAATCGTTTTGAAAACATTCAAGAACTGCGTACTGCTGTTGCAGAAGGTTTTAAAAAATTCGTCCTACGCATTTATTAATTTTAATTAGGGCTGTTCGAAAACAATGTAAAATGTGGTTAGAGAAAGGGGCAGACAGTTCAAACCAATTTTATAACTCAAACTTTATTTTCTATGTATTATAATACTATTTGCTTTGTGTGTTTGTTCTTTTTTGTTTTTTTGTTTTTTTGTTTTTTTGTTCATTTCCTTCATAATCCTAATAATTCATTGCATGCTTTCTTCATATGTAATAAAAAATTACAATGAAACGTAAAACACTGCTGGCTGTTTTGAAAGGCAATTTGACACAGAATTCAAATATGTAAAACTGTATAGGGTATTGCATTTAAAAAAATGCAAGTTTGTGTTACATTGCAAAATAACAAGCATAAAAATATTGCTTTTCCTTTTTTCTTTATGGTATTTCATTCATAATATTAAGTGTTACATATGATTTTAAAGAGAATTTCACGCAAAATTCAAATATGTAAAAATATATAGGGTGTTCCATTTAAAAAATGTGAGTGTTATGTCTCTAAATGTATTGACAATAAAAAAAAATTAATGCACGCCGCTGAATTCTACGTAAAATTTCTTATTAAAATCATTTTACCTCATATCAGTACATTTTAAAATAACCGACTCTGGCACACAATATAAATTGACAAATATTATAAATCGCCCTGTATCTGCCGTTTCGATCGAGATTAAAAACCATTTTATATCAATGACGTTTTCTCGAAAAAGTAGCAGAGGAATGCATAATCACCTTTTTTTATCTCGTCCCATTTTCAAGGTACGCGAAAATGAAATGCTCTGTACATGCAACTTTAATAAATACATGTGTGGAAAATATTAATATAATTCAAAAAACTGTTCGCGTAAAAATTGATCACAAATGGAGGCGTGTTCACAAAACTTGATTTTGTTTATCTCGTACTTTAATTGAGTTGTTTTTCTATGTATATATAACGAATTGAATCATCTGTTTGGACGGTACTGTCACAAAATTCAAACATATTTTTTTTCTAGTTACGTATTTAAATTCGTCCCTTTCTCCATAAACTTAATATTTATTAATTAATTATAAAAATAAGATTATAGTGAAATTTTGCCATATTAATTTATATTTGCACCATGATGATAAAACGCTGCAAATGGAATCACAATTTTAGACGATTTTATAATAAAAACTTTTGAATATTCATTTTCAGAAATATGTCTATATGTTCTATTAATTTTTTTTAACACATATCGACTTTCATCATAAAAAGGTTGAATTTTCAAATTTATTTATTTTATTCCTCCTCCAGTTAGCCCCTTCCTCTAAGGGATTTTTCACAAAAATACTACGAATTTCCATAAAAATCCAAACATTCAGTATTTATTAACCAATTTTATTGAAATGTTCAGGACAATTCTAACCTACATAGATATAAAAAAAATCTTGTGTAAGACAACACACGATTTTCTCTTACGTACATAGATATACCAATAGTGTCCACAAATGATTAAATTATTGTTTAAGTTTATTATGGAAACGATAATTGTAACGGTCACCCATCCAATTTACTCCGGAAATTTTCACTGATAACTTGCTTCAACGCATTTTTTTCAGAAAAACTGTTAAGATCACGTAAAGGGGCATTAAATGCATAATAACCGTAGCACATTAAAACAATGTTATAGCTATTTTCGAGAAAATCGCAAAAAAACTTAAAAATCGCGAAAATAAAGTGTCACTTCCGGTCATTACATTTGATTAATTTGACTGGGCTAGGACTGTAAACGTATATTTCCACTAAAATTTCGACATCGAAAATTTTGGACGAAATCAATTCTTTCTCTATACTATATTTCATATAGGTAAGAGAAAGTAATGATTAAAATTTGGGAAGTAACGAAACAAAGGTAAATAAGAAAGTTTAATAATGTGTAGCCCCACCGCGATTTTTCTTGCGTTGATAAACTCTTCTGGGCATATTTGAAATGATATGGACGATATTTGTCTGAGGTATTTCATCCCGTACTTGCTGTACCCTTTGGCGGAGTCCGTGAATATTTTCTGGCAGGGTGGTCCAAGTTGCCCATCCTTTCACCTATCTGATCCCAAACATGTTCAGTAGGCGCTAAATCAGCAGGGCGAGAAGGCTACGGGATTAAATTAACGTTTTCGTCTTGTAAATACCTTCTATGTGGGCGCATTCTCTTTTTGGGACAATTAATGTAGCGATCGACGTTCAAATTCCGCGAATGAATATTGAAGACGACCCACTACCATACATAATAGCACCCCAAACATGACGCCCTCCGTGACGGCTGTATAGCTCTCAATAAAAAACTCTTAATTGTGACTTCACCGCGTAGTCGCCGCACTGTTCTCCAGCCATCATGGGCCAACAAATAAAACTTCGATTTATCACTGACGACTACTTGATTTCATTTATGGACCTATTCTACTCTGCCGTTACACCATTGAAGTCTTGCCGCATGGTAACCTGGCGTAAGTGGTAAACAGAATACTGAACAATACGATCTAAGGATAACAGGACGTATTCTCTTATAAATCGAAGACTGGATATTCTACTGTGAACTAATAGTTTCCTACTGCTCTAGTAGTTGAAAATCGCTCTCATAGAGCAGAAATGCAAAGAGCACGGTCTTCTCGGTTTGTGGTACTCATATGATTTCCAGAACTAGGTTGAAATCGACACGTACCTCTTGTGACCATCTATTCCAACACTGCATAACCGTTGACACACTACGATTTAGGCAGCGGGTTATATACGAAGGAGTCACCAGCTACTTTAAGACCAACAATACGACCTCTTTCAAAGTCGTTTAATTGGCGATAAGATAAATGCTGTCTGATTCCTGCCATTTAAAAAAAAAACGTATTTAATTAATCTAGCAACCTTACAATTCATGAAATGTTAGTAAACACTTACAGGAACTTAACCTAACAAATATCACTTGCGTAGCGATAACAACAAACACTTGGAAAACGTCAAGTTTTGGTTTCCAAATTTTAATCATTTTTATATATATGCAAGTTACGATATCCTAAAAGTTTTAATAAAATTGTTTCATAAATCTGGGTTTTCCGATTTTTATGGAATTAGTAATGTCTTCCAATTGCATCAAAATATCTTAGTCCGTTCGAAAGTTGTCGAAGGAACACAGACAAATCATGTTTTCTTGACGTTGTCATTTTCGCAAAAAAATTTTTTGAAAGTTATTCTCAATACAATATTTCCGATGTTGAAGTAATTATTATAAACGTCTAACGAAACTTTAACATTTATAATTTTTTTCGCATAAATTCACAAAATTCCGTAGAATATCTAAATTAAGTTGCATTGTGTGAAACTTAGTAAAAAGGAATTCACATTGTTAGAACATGTGATGCGCATTTTTTAAGTGTTATTAAAACAATTGTTAACGGATTGCACTTAAAGTCGTTTTCCGCAATTTTCTTGCGATATAAACGCATACATCAAAATTAGTTTTTTCTAATTTGTGCCTTGTATAATGGACTACATTGAGTATTTTGAAACTTTAAATAAAGAAGTCCTAAATTACTTTTCATGTTACAAATTAATAGGAATTTTAAAGCAAGTTTAAACTCAATATTGGTAAAAATTCTTTATTAATAATAAATTTGTCGTAAAAGTTTATTTGAACCTGTTATTGGTTACCCTTTGGCAGATTAAGTAATTACTCTTTACAAATTAATTAATTTACTTTAATTAAAGCGTGAATTAATTCTAGTTTTGGTAACCAACATAATTTTAAAGGATTTGTTATGATCTTTAGGCGCAAAGACTCTTTTGTAGAACAATAGTTTTATAGTTCCGTTATTTTTACCTGGAAACTTGAATATAAATTCGTTATTAAGTTTATTTAATTTAGTAGGTTCCCACCAGATAATAATTTGATTTCAATTATTAAATAAAACGTCATAAGTAAATACATGTATAAATATTAATATGTAAATTAAAAATTTATACACATAATTATGACCTCATAAAATATAGCAAAGTAAACACAAAGAGCTTTTTTGAGACTACCTCGGATGCAGGTCAAACAGATGTAAACAATTTGGTTCAATAACTGGAACGCATCTGAGGTAACCTCAGGTCGTAAAAGCATTTTTAATTTTAAAATAAAGCTAAGTTGAAAGTTTAACTTTTTAATTTTTCTTCTAGTTGGATTTTAATGGTTTTAATAAATTCTCACTTACTTTAAACTTGTTTATATTATTTCGTAGTTAATAATATATGTATCGTAAACTTGTTGTTGTAGAAGTTTGGATATTCTTCGTCCTGGGCCTCGAATGCTTTCCACGCAGAATTCGGTGTTTCCGCTTTAAAGCTGTAGGTTACATGGGCTGTTCGTATTGCACATCGCTGAGTTCGTGATTTTCACGTTGGCTACAATCCCTTGTTTACGAACCGATTTAAAATCGCTTTAGTAATCGTTTTAAATAACCACGTGCTGTAGCGGACTTGACCTTAGAATCTTATTTATATGTTATGTACTTAACTGTTTGATTTACATTGCGAAGTAACACTGATCTTTCCGCTGGCGGTAGCGTTGTAGATTATGCTATCACTTGCATGAAAAAGATGTTGAGTTTTCTTTATCTATCGCTTTTATCAACTTCTGCAGAGTGCCTCACCTGATTTTGTTGGTGAATCAGGTGTCTGCATTTCAAACTGATCTTGGTTCGTGTTCAGTTTTACCGTTAAATCTGCGGTTATCTTAACGCTATGTAATGGGTTTGAGAGCAACTTAATTTTGCAGTTACTCTTTTTTATTTTAATGACTTTAAAACGCTGCTTAAATAACTCCATTATTGGTATGAATTCGTCATGGCACATCCAAACTTTAGTTTATTTCAGTAACTTTCACTAACTTATTTCGCGGACATAACCTTTACACTTGCTTAAAGTTTATTGTTTCCCAATTTGTCCTTTTTTATTACTTAGGAAACTGTTTGGTTTATGTTTAATATACCGTTATATACTATTTAAGCTTTTTAGAAAAATGAAATAAGTGTATATTTATTTAATTTTTCTAATGTTGAATCTTACGTAATTTAGATTAATTCACTTGTATTAACAATCGATATGCGTCATTAAACAGCTGTAATATAGCACAAAACGAATAGTGATTACAATAGTTAAACAGTCGTCCAGACTATCAAACTTTAATTGTAAATAAACCAAAAATCATACAATTTACAGAAAAACAGTTTTGTGTCGTGCATAGATGTTAACGTAATGCCCTTATTTCCTGAACACTCTTTATATCGTACCAAAATCTAAATATGGAGTTAAAGTCCCTAAAAAATTAATTAAAAATAGAAAAGAAAATACCTTTACAACAACCTAAAATCTAAAACTTTGTTGGCTTTAAAACTAAAACTTATCCAAACGCAAGGTTTCGAAGAATAAAGAATATAGTACTTAAATTAATTTGACAATTCAATTGAAAAAATGAATATAACCTCAAAGTCTCTTTCAGGGCAAAAATGAACGGAAATAAGTACAAATTGTTCAATTAATTTTGATTTTATTAGTGATGTGTTAGAATGTTTCATTTCATAACATTGAAGTTTTCTCAATTAACTAGAAAATAAGTAAAATAATCTACGAGAATATTTCTTGTAAATTAGCATACCTATCTTTTAAGACTAATTATTTTTGCAGGTATGACAATTTATTAAATGAGATTGCCTCACTTTACTTTATTCGTTTTCTAGTTAAATGAAGACTCTCAATGTCACGGCGCGAAACATTCTAATGTGTTGTTGTAATTGAAGAATTTGTACTTATTTCTATCCATTCATTCAGTTCCGCAGAGGAATTTCAATATTGATTAATTTTATGGACATAATTTAAAATTCATCCATATTCATATTGTAAAGCAAAATTCAATTTTAAAATCAGCTTTCCCCATGATCCCATTTAAATTATTAACAAGCGTGAAGTTGATGATTATTTAACCAAAAGTTAGTGAAACAATTCTTAGTTGATCATTCCGACATGTTTCGTCTATTATGGTGGCATCATTAGGTTCGATTGTTTACATACTTGTGAAACGTTTTTAATTGAAATTTATAAATGCAGGATTAAACGATTTTATTTTAATGTTAAAGTATGCATAAACTATGAACTATGTGAAATATATCCGTGATTCGTTTTAAATAGAAAATGGTAAGAATAGTTGACCGCGGAGCAATTTTAGACATCTATATAAATAAATTTTCAGAACAAACCGTTAAAATATTTACAAAGTTTAGTAATAAATTCTGATGTATATAAAGACTGCGATCAAATATCACATTTGTGAGAGGTTCTCGTAATACATTATATCTGGATTTATTTATGACTTTAAACTGTGACATTACCTTTCCTATTTGTTGTCATTTAATTCCTATAAAATTATAAGTTTTTGGCAAAACTGCTTTAACGACACAAACAGTTTTATACAGCAAGAATATTTAAATTTAAAATATTGTAAATAACGAAGTCATAAAATTAGTTCAATCTAGAAGTGAGCGGCGTTTGAATATTAGAGAACTAGCAGCAAGGTTAGAACTTCCCAAAACAACTATGCATCGCGTAATTAAAGATCAACTAAAAAGTAATAAATATATAATTATATTAAAATACCTCCTAATATAAACAATAAATGGCTCTGTCATTATTTATCATCGACACCCACACAGGTTTATGTATTTAAAAGGAAGTTTTGCGTTTTTAACCAGGGTGGGGCAGTGAATAGAGAATGCGCCTGCAGCTGTCATCGAATACAGACGTGTTCGTTGGCAGTTGCATTTCCTCACCTCTTGAGTTTTATTGTGCTGTACTTTAGGTCCCTTCTACTTGTAGCGGTGGGTCGGGTGCAGTACAAAATACATTCAGATATTGCGAACAGTGATTGAATCTCTTCAAGTGCTTTCGCGATGGCAGACACGTGGTATTGTCCAGCTGAGCTAGAGCGACGCCGACTTCAATACCCCACCGCCGCCGCCTCCACGGGTACGATACCAAAGCGCCAAGTGGAAAAAACTGCAGCAACAACCTCTACTGCTACGCTCGTTGAAGCAGCCGCACTTGTAGCCTCCGCTGCAAAAATTAGTCAAATGGAGCTTGAAGCTATATACAAAGCCGCCGCCGCTGCGAAGGATGCAGAAAAACTGGTAGACACTATGTCCTACACTTCTGATGAAGAAATCCTACGCAGTCAACCGAAGTAGCAAATACCGACGGGTTCACCGTCCAGAAAAACAGAAAACGTAAACCCTCCAGACAGGTCAGCGCTAGACCTGCCTCAAAACTACCTACTTCGAACAGGTTCGAAGCAATAGCTGAAGAAAACGAAGCACCTGCAACTCAAAAGAAGAGCTGATAGTTCTACATGACAAGGCGCGCTGGATCCAGCTGAGCGAAGACTTCCGCCGCCTGGAAATGAAGGTCGTAGAAGCAAAAAACACAGCGATAGGTATTAAAATCCACCTCCAGGTCGAAGACGATCATGCGAAGGTCGTCGATTAACTCAAAGGAAGGGATATACCCTTCCATACACATCTTTTCAACAAAGAGAAGCCCCTGCGGGTGGTCATCCGTGGCTTCCCGCAGGAGATATCTAACGAGGTAATCAGGGACGACCTCAGAAGACAAGACATCCCCGTACTAACGGTACGGAGGATGTAATGTCGCTAAACCACCTGGAGGTGGGGAAATCTCCGGCTGGTAAAGAAATTTTTAAAATCAAAGCAGTGCTATGCCTGCAAGTGACCGTTGAAACACCAGGAAGATCCAGGAACCCAATCCAGTGCCAAAAGTTTGGGCACACACAACGGCGGTGCAATGCGGCACCGAAATGCGTAAAGTGCGATGCCGATCACGTCACCGCAAATTGCGCAAAAAGCAAAGACGAGCCTGCCAAGTGTGCAAACTGCGGCGGCGGGCACTCAACCATCTACAGGGGGTGTCCAAACCGCACTCGAATACCTTCAGCAGTGTCATACGCCGTAGCTGTACGCGGCCAGGAGCCCCAACCTCAACCTTCAACGGGAGCATATCACGAAAAGTTTCTCGACCTAGAGAAACTCATGCAGGTTGGCAGCCTCCTTGTGGGCGCCACAAAGGAGTGTGTAATCATCTCCGAGGGCATAGAGAAGATCATGCTATGCCTGCCAGCAATACTTGCAATATTTCACAAGTAAAGTATTAACAAACACACTTCCCCCACAAGGGGAAGCCGGGATGCACGTATCGGCGACAGAAATCGCATCTATAAATGGTGAACAGCTCCGTTGGCGATATGAGAAGTGATTTCTCGGGGCTCCGTTTTCACTGAAACATTGTCATTGTCGTAACCAGCGTATGCAGACACCCAGCACTGATGAGCCCCACTAGGCCGAAACCATTAGTCTGATGATCCTGTGTCACGCTGTTTGGAAATGCAAACTTTTATATTTTACCTATTTAGTTAGGTTAAAAATCTTTTGGTGAGAAGTCTTAGAATTGTTCGTATTACAGCTTTATGGCTTTTCACTTGTGCCGAATTAATTTTTGAAATTCGCGCAATTTTTAGGAGGAATCTATTTTTTATTTTATTTATATTAAAATACCTCATAATATAAAAAATAGATTGCTCTGTCATTATTTATCATCGACACCCACACAGGTTTATGTGTTTAAAAGGAAGTTTTGCATTTTCAACCAGATTTTCCAGCCACCCAGCACTGATGAGCCCCAATAGTGCGAAACCATTGGTCTGATCGTGCTGTGTCACACTATTTGGAAATGCAAACTTTTATATTTTTACCTATTTAGTTAGGTTTAAAATCTTTTGATGAGAAGCCTTAGACTTGTTCATATTACGGTTACATGGCTTTTCACTTTGTGCCTAATTAATTTTTAAAATTCGTGCCAGTTTTAGGAGGAATCTTTTCTTTATTTTATTTGCATTAAATTAATAAGATGTGTGTAAGATGGGTGCCGAAGCTTTTTTAGTTAGTACATAAGTAAAAGCATGCAAATTCTTAAAGTTATGTTGCAACAAGGAAAAGCAAGTTATCGAATCAATTGTTACTAGAGACGAAACTAAAACAATGATTCTTTATTAGCATCTCTTATCGAAAAGGAATAGATGGAGCGGAGGTTTCGTGGTGAACAACCTCCAGTAAAGGCTTAGGTTAGTCAGTCTGTCACGGTCTCACCTTTAGCTTCAATTTATTTTACATTAATTTTAGTAAGTACATTTAGTACGCCCTGTATATATATATATATATATATATATATATATAAAATATATAAAATTTGGTTTTGAATGTTTCTATGGGTATACGTTAGTAAATAGTTATTTTTCTTATATTAATATTCCAGGAATGAAGGTCGAGGTTAATTAATAAACCTAATCCCGGAATTTATTAAAT
>JAHWXV010802737.1:0-12859 GCA_024586415.1 Phrixothrix hirtus
AATATATATATATATATATATATATATATATATATATATATACATACATATATAGGTAGAAATAAATTTAAATTTTTCTGTTCAGTTCTTTTAGTACAATACGAAAAGATGATTTAGCTTATTATTTAATTTTAGTAATTATCAAGAAAATATACCAGTAAATAAAATATGTAAAACCAATCTATTTCATTGCAAATTTTCTGCGAATTATTCATTAGTACTGTTCTTTTATTTAAAATATTTCTGATTTAAATGAGCATTAAACGAATCATTAAATTAAAAGGAAGAATTAAATACTAACGAGATAAATTGCTTCAGAAGTATTAAAGTTAACGATTTTGAGAAGTACTCCCACGTGAAAAATTCAAAGTGATAAAATTGTTAAGTATTGAATTAATTTTAGTATATGCTTTAATCTCCACGTAATGAACCTTTTACTGCATAATTCGAACCTTTTACATCCTGAAAGTATTACTTCTTTTGTATTACGAGCTTTCAGCAAGACTCCCTAACAAGGCCTTTGAATTGTTTTATGAGGTGCGCATTTCCTTTCTTTCAAATTTTATGTTTCTTAGAAAATTAAGGTTTTGCCGGTTTTACACAGCAATAGCATTCTAACGATTCATTTCAATATGAAACAAATAGTTTTAAAATATTTCGTTTAAAATTTAAATATCATATAAAAACGAAGTTAAAACGGAATTTCTTACAACAGAACAGTACTTACAGAAACCTATTCAAATTAATTGACGAATATATAAAAAGGAAACCCTTTAATGACTGCTGTTTTCAAAAAATAAATCAAATGCAACCCTAGACAACTGAATAGAATAGATCATCAATATAACAAAGTGGAAAGTTTGTAAATTTATTCGACCAGTGCCTATTTAAAGTTACTGTACATAACTCTCAGTTGGCTGGCAGCCGGAAAAAACTTTCAAAGCCAAATCTGCAAGGCTCTGAGAGGAACAAATTTCCCAACAGAGAAAACCTTCCTCGGGGAATTCTTCATTTCAGAACCGTCTACTTAAGTCTCTTTTCCAACGAATTCGCATTCATCTTATGCTGGCATTTTAAAAGAGAAAGCATTTTTGAATATATGAAATGGACAGATAAATTATTGACTTCCTATTTAAGTTGTTATAAACTAAATATTGATTTTATGTTAAACAGATAAAATTCTCGGCTCATCTTTTGTATTTCATTAAATATATGGTAGATATTTCATTTTTTTTGAAATTTGTTATTTCTGTAATAATATGTCCAACAGTTAATTTTTATAAATGATAAAATTATTAATTTATATTTGTAAGAAAATATTTATATGTATCTAAAATATATAATTTTCTAACATTTGTCCTTTTCTGAGTGAGAATAAGCAAATTAGTGAAAGTGTACATAATCGTGTGATTAAACAGCCCCTCCACTTATGTAGCTGCGCATGTATAATGTCCGCATGCAACGGTTGCGGACTAGAGGCACACATGAAGAAGAGGAGAGGTATGCTTAAAATCAGCGCACGTCTATGCGCGAGTTTCTTGACTTAGGACTGAAGGTAGGTGCCCTTATTTCGGTTTACAATCAATTTAAATACGATTAGAACAAGTATTAACTTTAAAGAATAGTTTCCTTTCTTCTTTGGGAGTAAGTATTTCCCCAAAGCGATGCTTCTTTCGCATCTTTTTCTGGTGACTGTCAGTAATAATTATCATTTCTATAGGCCTTGTTACATCAATTTTTTTTAATTCGACTACAATTTCACTCTATCGCATAACCAGTTTTAATAAAACAACGCAGAAATGCAAACGGGATGGCTACAAGATGCAAGTTGCTAGCTCAAATAACATATAACTCTGTGTGAGTATTCTTGCCCCTGAGAATACATAGAGGTATTGCATATGTGGAAAGGCAGCGATAGGTTAATATGGAGTACAAAATGGTATGTAAGCGTAACTAAGAATTATATCTGAAAGTTTTTCAAAAAGATATGAAGATATTAGAAATTAGAAAAAAAAATAATTGATCTGCTTTAAAAATCTCCCTACTTAAACATTTCTTGTATTACTTTTTAAAATGATTCTTGTTAATAAGCATTTACATAGAATTTTACTTTTCGACTTACTTTATTACAGAAGGGAATTTTCTTTGCACCATTACAATTATGTAACCATACAGAAACAGTTTGTAGTGATCTTTATAACTGTTTATTTGTGCCAAAATATCGCTACGCTCCCTCTCCACAAAGTTACCAATTAAAATATACATTAATTTTATAGTGCAATACACCAGTGCTTTGAACTGGTAGGATTTATTATAGATTTATTGTAAGTTTTAAAAATTGTACTATTGGAAACCTACTTTCATTATATGGTGGCAAGTAATCAATATAACTCGGTTATAGTACAATTATAAATCTATCACTGAGTTCAAACGTTTGAATTTCGTATTCTGTGGAAATTTAAATAGGTAAGAAACGTTAGATTAATGGACTCGGCGTTAAAATAGAAACCAGGGCGCCGTTCAGGAAGTACTTACACCTCAGCAAATATTAAAGTATGAGGAAGACAGCCGTAAGGAATCCTAAAAGCTCTAAAAATGACATTTTCTTGCAAAAACCTTCCTATTTATACATTTTGACAAACATTGCGAATAGATTTAAACTTCTATCCCTCCAAAGTGATGGTAAAGCATAGCCAAATGAAGCGAAGTTTAATAAACGCAAACAATTTTCCTCAAAGCGAGCTTTAAATTTTCAATGACGATATTCTTGTTTTTAACATCTAATGAAGCTTATTTTTACCTCTTCCGATGTGTAAAGAGAACTTCAG
This sequence comes from Phrixothrix hirtus, assembly GCA_024586415.1. Taxonomy (NCBI): domain Eukaryota; kingdom Metazoa; phylum Arthropoda; class Insecta; order Coleoptera; family Phengodidae; genus Phrixothrix; species Phrixothrix hirtus. The sequence continues at coordinate 2,829 of JAHWXV010802737.1, forward strand.
TTACTGAACTGCATAAAACCTAAAACAAATCCATGCACGATAACTTACAGCTTGGTGCGATGTCGCTAGGTATTGATCTAAGAACACTGTGATACCAGAAAGGCAGTACAATTATGCCCGTCGCACGAGTATCGATAGATTTTCCATACTATTAGTACGGCTTGATGTGTTTATTTCTTATGAAGGTTCTTTAAAGACGACATGAACATAAAATTGCCATCATATATTAAAATAATTTTCCAAATTTCATTTCTATCGTGGTTCTTGCATATCGTTTAGCTTTGTTATTTCTTTCTTGATTGTGTTTTAAACTTTTTTAATCCTTTATTCAACTCAATGAGATCTTCCACTAACTTCTTAAGAAATCTTCCACTGTGTTTTCTATTCTCTCCATTTGGTCTTCAGCGCTAATTTTCCTCTTAATTGCGTTATTTGTGGAATTAAACACTCATCTTCTACAGGGTTATGCCAAATTTAACAGCGGTATATGATAAATTCGTTACCAAATTACAATCTAAGATAACTATTGTTAACTACATTATTATGAAAAATATTTCACGATATAAAATGTTTTTAATGCAACTATCTTATTAAAAACTGAACAATAAACTCTTGATAACATTACCATATGTAATAATGACCTTAAATTATTATGAAAAAGTGTATTATAACATAATAAAAATAAACTGATAACTATGCTATTGCAAATGTTAAAATATATTAAATAAATTGTCGTTAAATTCAAAATAAGTAATATATAAAAGTGATAAGGATCATTTAGGACATATCATACGAGTGAAACGAGAATAAAAACCTTGACGCTATTATAAAGAGCACGTATCTCAGAGTTAGATCGGCTTTTAAATTAAATAGCTCGCTCGTAAACTTGCGCACCAAGTATTCTATACTCTCAAAAAGGTTTACAAAAATTTCGGCAAACTTAATAAAAAATCTTCCGACAGAAAAACTTTGGATCAACAAGATCACTAAAAGTAAAGTTTAATTAAACTTTGTTTTATTAATACGAAAAATCGAATTAAAAAGTTCCTCATAAAATTGAAGGTTTTGTATGGTACCAAATAAAATTTCTAGAAGTATGACTGGAAGAAAGATACAGGGGAAAATCTTCCTAGTTATTATGTTTTCGTCAATTGTTGTCAAGTAACACATATTTTTAACTAAACAAAATCGAGTTAAAAATTTCTAATAATGCATTCCAGAACCCATAGTTTTATAACAACTTTTTAAATAATTATTGTAAAGCATTCACAAGTTATGAAAATTCGAAACAATGAGTAACATAAAATTCGTAAGTAAATGAACGTCGCAAATTAGAGAAAAATATAGTACGATTACCTGATTGTAATATAATATCCAAAGACAAATCAGTCGCGAAACTATGATAAATTATTCTTAAAACGAATGGTAACTAGTTAAATTTCAATACCAAACAAAATGCATTTAAATATTATGTAGGCTAACTAATAGAGTGTTATCAACGGGTAACAAACCAAAAGATTCATAAATGCAAATTTATTGGCACTAAATTAGTAGTAAAGATTAAAGGACAATTATTGAAATTAATAAATTGACATTAGTCAAAACGGATATATTAAATTAAGAATTAATGGGTAAAGCAACTGAATTACTGTAGGTGAGCGCTGTTCATAAAAACAGCGTGCCATATCATGGCATACAGTTAAAATACTGTCTCTTTACATTATACTTAGTGGCAAGCAGACTACACGATTTCCATCCCCATACCTTCAACGATTCGGAAAATAACTAAGCGTATTCGGTATTCTGGTTACCACTATATATGGTGTCCCTAGCTCAAAACTGCGTAAAAGGCAACAAGAATTAAATTCATCATACCAATCAGCTGGAATATACATACTATATAGAAAAAAATATTCTACAGATTTTTAAAATGGCTTGAAATAGTATGTGTGCACTTACATATACATCTTTAGGGAAAGTGCAAAGTTGACAATTTATTGATTTCAATCTACGTTGAAAGACAAAAATCAATCACGGTACGCCACAAAATCAAAAGAATATGCAGATACGAAATGTAAATGTAAAATATATTGAAATAGAATAATGAATATCCAATACAGGATTTTAAGATATAAATAGAACGAAATAAAGAATTTTGACTTCGAGGGGCATTCAAATATAAACGAGAATTAATTTTTTTAATTCATTAATGCAAAAAAATGATACACAAAAATTATTTTATTTTTCTACACAGTCTCCTCCGTAACACATTTTTCTCACCGAATACAAAGGTTTGTTATTTCATCATAGTAAAAAGAAGAGGGGCGGGTGTTGAGCCAATTGCACATTTGTACTCACGCATCATCGGTGAAACTCTGCTCTCCCAAAGCCCCATTCAGTGGTCCAAACATGTGAAAATCACACAGTGATAGATTCGGGTCTATGGTGGGTGTTTGCGAGTTTTCTAGAACATTTCCTCCAATTCCTGGCGCGTTTGATTTGCCATATGGAGTCGTGCAGTAAAATGGCCTTCCTGATGAGTTGCCGCCATCTTTTGTTCCTATAAGCGGCCTTTACTTGATTCGAGAGTGTGCAATAACAAGTAACATTGAATATGTGTTTAGGTCAAACTCACCCTAAGTCGCGATCATGTGTTTCATTTTCCACTCTATCGCCCTTCAAAGAATGCTTTGGGCCAATAAAACAATCGTCGCTGCGAAAGGGTATTTTCCCCAAACATTAATACCGAAATACATACGGTACGAAAAGGGGATGGGAGTTAGACGACTACATAGGATGATACAATAACTTATCTACTTAACAGCCTCTTACCTGACGATGACCCAACAACAGACACCCCTGAACAACAAATCTTTTGAAAACTTACATCCATATTAACATTAAACCAAAACTTAACACCACCAATTACAACCACTGAAATCACCGAAGCCATTGACACATTGAAAAACAAGAAAGCATCTGGACCCGATGAGATCAGAAACGAAGTTATTAAAGCCCTGAAAGACCCTCTGACACCTATACTCGAAGCTCTCTTTAACGAATTCTTGACGCAGGGCAAGATTCCAAGCCACTGGAAACAGTGAACAGGGAAATACCACATGACAGATCACTTACAAAGTAAGAAACAATACGGTTTCACAAAAGGCAAATTAGCCGAAGACGCTATCAATCAGCTATTACACACAATCTAGCAAAGTTCTAAAAAATACACGACACTGGTCTTCGTAGATATCGGCAGCGCCTTTGACAATCTTTGGTGGCCATCCCTAATCAGATGTCTACAAAAACGCAACATTCCTAAGGATCTAATACGAACAGTAAAGAGTTATTGTCAGGAGAGGTATGTTACAATAAAAAGTAATCAAAATAACATTACCAAACGCATCACTAAAGGCTGTCCACACGGTTCTATTTGTGGACCTTTGTTCTGGAGCACCGTGGTAGATGACCTACTCCTGACCATAGAAGATGATGAGAACATTTTAGATATTATGGCATACGTAGACGATGTGGCCATTTTCCTAGTAGCTGAATCTAGAAGAGCTTTAGAAACTAAGATTAATCTCACAATACAAAGGATTAAAAATTGGTTCTTAGGGATCAAGCTAAAGATATCACCTAAAAAACAACCTACACCCTGGTAAGGGGATCCCTGCAGAGGGACCCAGTAATTAAACTGGACGGTATAATGATCTCTAGAGCCAAAAGCATCAAGTACCTGAGAGTGGCCATCGATGAGAAACAGAACTTTACAACACACATTAATACCACATGCGAGAAAGCAACAAGCATAATGCATAAGGTACCCAGAATTGCAAGAAAAGATTACAAGGTCCCTCTACCAAGTGCAAGGCTGTACCTAAACAACGTTCTAATGGCAATTGTAACCTACGCTGCTAGTACCTGGATACACAGATTCAACATCGACTCAATAAAGAAGAAACTGCTGTCTACGCAGAGGGGAGCAATACTCAGAATTACCGGGGCCTTTGGCACCACGTCACTGAACCCTTTGCTGGTAATTTTGGGCATAGTTCCTGCACATTTACAGGCCAAGAAAACGGCAGCCAGGTAGTCACTGAACACTATCTTATGCCATTCCTGCACCTCATTTACTTACTCATTACATCACTCCAGCTTGCGGCGTGATGACGTGGAGTAAGTTGTAGGCTTAAAAATGGTTGGTACGAACGAAGCCTAAAAGACCTTATTCGGCGATATATGCATATCATTGAGATCATTCATTCTAAAGTTACTATACAATGATTTTGTCGCGTCACTTAATGCTGATAGTGTTCTGTACAGGTAGATGTCATCCTAGGACGTCCAGATCTGCGGCGACCTTCATGAAGTTCTCCTTCAGATCACTTCGACCAAAATCTGAATACTATTTCTAGGTTAAGGCCTCACTCATATCTATGATTCGGCCTTGTTCAAACTCACTTAGTTAATAATTTGTAGGTTGTCGAACTCTAGACATTTTTAGAGACGTTGTTAATACGACTGTGATAGGAAAACTGATAAAAGTTATGCATTTGTTGTTGTTACATTATTTGGTATAAATTAAAAATCATGATATCGCTGGAAATTTTTAATGAAACTTTAATCACCTTCTTTTAATACTGCATTATACTTTCTGCGATAATTTTAATACGAGGGTAGGCTTGTAGAGCGCGAACGAAGCGCGCCAGATTGCATACGGAAGTAACGTCTCCTCTCAATATGCATGCGCAAGTTTGAGGTCGTTTTGTTCATCCAGTATATTTTAAAAAGTGAATGTAAGCAGACCTGTTCTAGTGCTATGTCAACCAGAGCTATACAGCGTGCCATTATCGAATTTTTAACTGCTGAAAAAGTTACTCCTGAGATTCATCGTTGTTTAGAGGTTGTTATGGTGACGATGCTATTGATAGGTCTACTGTAAATCGATGGGTAATAAAATTTCGTGGTTGTGAGCCTGGAAAAGCCATAATTGTTGATTAAAATGCAGCGGACGTCCGATCACTGCCACAGACGATAAACATCGCAAACCCGTCGACGATTTGATTCAAAATGTGTTAGAGGCAGCCTGGTGCCAATAATCTTGCAACATGTCAACGCTCGTCCACACACCCCGCGCGCAACTGGAGAGGCTCTACGAAATTTGAAGTTTAAACAGATTACACACCCTCCTTATGACTCCGATCTTGCACATTGCGATTTTTATTTTTTCCTCTACTCAAGAGAGACCTCGAGAGTAGTAATCATTACACCTCGGACGATGAGGTGAAGGCAGCTGTAAAGTGAAGTCCTAGATTGGAGAAGTCGGAAAAATTTTTCAGTGACGGAATGAAAAAGCATGTGACACATGTTGTGAGAAATGTGTTAGCTTTAACTTAAGCATTGTGCTTTAATGTACTTTTTACCCGATCTTGTTATTTGTTTTTATTCGCGCTCTACGACCATGTGTGCATTAGTTTTCAGCCTACCCTCGTAAAATCACTTCATAAATACTAGATGTTGTATTTTTTATTCTAATCAGTATAATTGTATACATTAATGCATATTCAAATAATAAAATAAATTTATGGCGCAAAAACAGTACTAAGGTACAATTAATTGTCAAATAGCAAAAGAAGTTACCAATATTATTAATTAAAAGATTTCAAGATACAGGTAAAATAAAAATTAGGAACCTCAATTCCTTAAATAATTTTTACACCCTATAGACAATTTTAACTTACGAACGGCGAAGTTAAATCGATTTTGTAAACGAAGTTCGTGTGTTACTTCAAAGGGAGTGCGCTGTAAGTGGAGTTTTAGTTCACGTTGTGAAAAGTAAAAGCTTGACCGGAATTTATGAATGTTTGTATAGTCTCTAGGGGGAAAATAATTCCAAGCTTTGCTTCAGGAGTCTCATAAAAGTTCTAATTGTGGTTTATAATTATTTACCTAATTAAAGTACTAAGGTTTTCATACTTCCAACATTTTTTGTAATGTAGAAAGGACGCCTCAGTGCATTCATTTTAATCATGGCATATCCTTTATTATTAAGGCTCCAGAGAAAAGCGACGTTTTTAACTTATATCCTTTAATATGCCACGTGGAAATCTTGTTAGTATTTCGTACAAGCAAGATATATAAATGGTGTTCAGGACTAAAGATCCGTTTGTATAGCAAAGCCTGTAACTAATTTTATGCACAAATTAAAAGATCTGTTGATATATCTGGGCTTTATTTACATACATTAACAAAAACAGTTCGTAGTGCAAAAAGGTCGAAATTAGGTAAAAAGTAAATCTGCGGCACTAAATTAAACAGTAACATATCTACTCGTAAAATAAGAAAATTAAAACCGTAATTTAAAACATTTAACGTTAAATAGAACAGCAGGAAAATATTTTATCAATGATTTTAGTGAGCAAACTTAGTAAGCATTTTTTTGACAATAATTTTAATATATTTAACTAAGTGTACACGTTTTTAAGCAGGTTCCCTGGCAACGTTTGGTTGAAAATTTTTAAACTCTTTAAGCCAACAGCACTCAAATGACTACATGTTCGCAATAATCTAAAGGAAAGTAAGAAATCGCCTAAACAAGAACCTAATAAATTTCGTTTCTCTAAAATAATTGGCATAGCCCGCAATGTCTCGTTAAGAATGGATTAAGAGGAAGAAGTTGAACGAAGCACTGACCAAAGGTACATAAAACCAAATTATACCTAAAAGGTGGCAAACAAATTTTTCAAACATGCGCGGCTTCAAATAACTAAAAAGTATTAAGTAATTCGGTTCAATTATAACATACGAGTATCCAGCAAAACCTATGCAACTACTTTCAACAATTACAGCTTGTTAAGCTCAAAACCTGAAAGTAATAACACGTACCATATAGAACCAAGCCCCATTTAAAATAGAATTAAAATGATAAATAATATGTTTTAAAGAATAAGGGATTCCCTTTTATACATTAAAATTTATTTTAATGATACACTTTAGACTTTGATAAAACATAAAAGGCATTAGTAAAATAACGACGCAAAAATTTTAAAGAGAAACTAAAATAGGGATCTTAGATACGAAGTAAAAATGAAGTGCCTCCATTTTTATAAAATAATTCTTTATTTTCGTGTAATCCTCTAATTTCATCTATTTTATCCCTATTTAGGCTTTTACATTAAATTTTCGCGTAACAAAATGTAGAATATGAATATTAAATTCTTTATTTTCATTTGTTAAATTTATTTGGAATTGTGAAATGTGTGGCTACATTTTAATTCATATAAAAGGGTAAACTCTTTATGGACTCATAATTAGTTTTCAATAACAATTCCACAAGAGATGAAAATTCTCTTTACTTAGATGAGCACTTAATTATTTGTTAATTTTAGGAGCAAAACAATAAGATTCAGTCCAGTCAGTGCTAGTTTATAAATAAAAAAATTCCGATTTATAGCGACATTTAATGAGGTAATTCCATGATTAAATGTATGTTAAAAAAAGTAAACAAAGCATAGAAACATGTTTTGTTATGTTTTTATTAAACAAATTGATGTAGTTACATACTTTTCGAATGACTTTTGGAACGACCTCTTCGATTTCTGTCAGATAATTGAAAGTTTTAGTTAGTAAACCATGTCTTTTATATTTAAATTAATTAAAATATTTAAGTAGAAAAATTTAATGGTAAACAAAAGAACCGCAAATACTCATGTTGCTAGAAAACGAAAAAGTAAAGAATATTTAAAAATCGTGCTATATATTTAATTTAAAAGACTACCATTCTAAATAATTGCTTTAATTGTAACAAAATATATATGTACATACAAGCGTAATTTAAAATAACTAATGAATTGATACGCAAGTATTTAAATTAAAGCTGAACCGTAAACCTATGTAAGCATTAAAATTTCCGATTCGAATAATCATAAACTAGAAGTTAAAGTCAGCGACGTGCAAAGTTTTTGTACGATCTAAACAGCATACAAAGACAGAGAAATTCAACTAAAATTTACCACTTCTCAGTTGATACACGACGAGTGCTGTTACGAAAAAACTTAAACCTGTAACTCACCCTATTTGTCTTAGACAAGGGCAACGATTAAATTTAACATTTCCCTTACGTGTATTGAGTGCTTTGAATACAACTCCGAATTTTAAAACTTATATCGATATCTCTAACAAATACTGAAGTTTCCGTGTTCCTTTAAAGCCTTCTGAAACGTTTTAGACGCAACCCTGTTTCCGGTAGTTACAGAAATAGGCAACCAAATTTCCTGTGTCTTTAATATAAAAGTTCGATCATTTTAGATTTTCGCAGACAAAATATAAAATAACGAACACTTACCGTTAAAAAGTGTTCGAACGTAAAACTACTGTCGTGAAATTTGGTAACAAAATTATCGCTAAAATAGTCATAATTAATGCGCTAATTAAAAGTTTGAAAAGCATTAATAGATGGCTGTTATTAACAAATATTCTTTTCACTTTTAGTCGATACCAATGATAATTATTAGTTAAAATTAATAGAATGAAACTGAATCGAGAATATACACCTTTAACAGAAATTATAAGTAAGCAACCCAATATACACATAAATATATATTGTAAATAGAGGTTTTTACTAAATGAATTATCAGTAATTATTATATAAAATAAAATAATCCACGTATTGAAACAAAGTCAAGACAGTACTAAACAATTTTCAAAAATACATATAACAGCCACAGCTTTCAGATTTAAAATGTGTAAACATATTTGCACGATATAAATAAAGAAGAACGTTACAATACTTTCCTGGAGTATTTCTAAACCGAGCCGTGTTTTTGGCAGACGGCAGTGAATAGTAATTTATGTAATTTATAAGCTTGCATTTAGTCAGATTGTTCATGTAGTAAACTAGTATTTAAAGAATCTTTACATAAAAATTGAATTTACAAATAATCGCACTTGTCTCAGATGATGATGTACCTACCAATAGTTTCTTAATTCTTTGAATTACGGCACAGTAAACATTTTCGTGTTTAACCAGTATCCAAATTGCACCACGTTTACTATCAAAATATCTTGACTAGTCTAAAAAGAAGGTATACATACTTAGTAACTGTTTGGAATTTAAGTGGGAAACCATATTTTTCCATCCAACTCGATAAAGCTTTGATATCTGAAAGATTAACATCGTACTAGTGATGAACATGATTATATAAAAAATCCAGATGGTACCTCCATTCTGATGAAAACGGAACTTTATAATGATGGGGACATTTTTTAAATTATACGCTATATCTATGCATCTTCCAAACCAATTAATTGTGGGTTTAGTATGCCGTGGTACTTACTGCACTACCATTTTCCTAATCCTGTCGGGAATCATTGCAAATTAATATATCACACGCGCAATGATCCTAGTCCCTATAACTACTGTTATATGTTGGTAGTTATTAATTAACCGTTAAGTAAGCGCAAGGGGGACAAAGTGCTCCTTATGGACTAAAATTCTAATACCTCAGTTTTTATTAAATGTATTTGTAATCCCCACATACTCTGCCGTGGTATTTTTAACTATTACTGGTACACAAAATATTCCAACGCGACCAGTGTAAAAGCATCATCACAAAAATTGCGCTTCCGTTTGATTACAAAAACATTTTAGGGTATAGTTAGTCCTATAACAGTATTTAATAGTGTAACAAAGCTAGTCAATTGCCTTAAAATCTTTATTCATCTTCACTACCTTATAATTATCTATTTACACGTATTCAGCTTAATATTTATTTTAAAATACGCAAATAATGATCGTTTATATTTACATTTATTTATAACAGTTTCTTAACAAGACAATTGCTTAGGGAAAGCTAAACTAAAGCGATTTAAAGTGCAATTTATGTAGAAAGGTGGTATTCTAGAACATTAGGCAATAAAATTACACAAAATTCTGTGTTCATTACACATTAATTAATTAATTTAATTAACGTGTAATTAACATAAGAAAATATTATAGTTTGTTAAATAGCACGTAAGGGTTAAAATAT
>JAHWXV010803074.1:0-14459 GCA_024586415.1 Phrixothrix hirtus
AGAGATGGTTGAATATGATTGAAGAAATTGTAAAAGAAAAGAGAATAAAGAGCGGAAAGAATAGAAGAGCTTGCCAAAAACGTTGTATGAATTTAATGGATGCAAAAGAAGTGTGTAAGGACAGAAGGTAATGGAGAAAAATAGATAGTAGAGATAGTAAGATTAATGGGTAATGGTGGGATGGTATGGATACTGTAGAGTGCTGGGAGTTGTGGTGATGGGCGGTGGTAGTGAGAGGGTTGGTGTATGGGTGCATGCTGGGGTTGTGAAAGTGGAGGCTTGTTATTGAGTTTTGCCTACCCCTCTAAGGGAATGGCATGATTGATAGTAGTAGTAGTAGTACCAAAGAGGCAAGCTTAGAATATATTCATATAACAATTACTTATGTATTTGTATTACATTTTATTACATTTTTATTAAAGCATTAGACAATGAAAATTATTTGTTTCTCGAGAAGCAAATATCTGTCAATGTATTATATCATTATTATGACTAATTTTTGTTTTTTACTAATCTAGAGTTTTTCTTAATGTTCTTGACTTTTTTCTATCTATATAAATAGCAACTTAAATTCCCTTAGTTTTATTTTTAATAAGAATCTTATCATCTTAGTTATATACGTAAATAGAAATATAGCTAAACGTTTATTGTCAGTGTACTGTGAAACAAATATTTATATAAATAAGTGTAAAGAAATAATCCCAATATTAGGGAATATAAATAAAGATTTTTAAACAAAAAGTTTCCTTACATTGGTGTCAGGTGTCGGATTTGTCATTAAAAGTATAAGCTCACCTACTGTTAATAGTTAAAAGCTAGTGTTATTTGTTTCTATATGTCAGTGACAAGAAGCGTATAAAAAATATGAAATCCTTGATGGAAATGGTGCAAAAGATGTAGGACGAAATGAAATCCAATCAAACTAAATTACAAGAAAAATTGATTCCAATCAAGACAAAATGGAACCCAATCAAAGTAAATTAAAAGAAGAAATTACAAGCAAATTAAAAAAGAAATGGAATACATAAATTCAAATCAAACTAAATTCCAAGAGGAAATTAATTTAAGCCAAAATACATTAAAAGAGGAATTTAAATTGAACCAAATTAAATTAAAACAGGGCCTAACAAAAGAAATAGAAGGCGTTATTAATGAGATGTCAACAAAGCATGAGGAGGTAACTAAGTAGTGTGATGAACTGCATCAAAAGTTTATCCTAACAGTGAATAAAGAAATCAGCATGCCTAAAAAGGAATCACGCACGATTTCTCATGAACAATCAAGATAAGTGAAGGTACAGAAAGTTTATGACTTGCCTATTGTTCAAAATCGATTGATAAGCAACAGAAAACACGTGAAAGCACCCAAGTATCATGGGTAGACATCTTGTCCCAATTACCATAAACAGTTCGTGGCAGCTGCATCATCAAATTGATGGACAGTTAAAGAAAAGGCAACTGCCTTAGTAGTAACTCTACGTGAAGATGATTTGTAAAATAATTTTGATTACCTTGTTTCACGATTGGAAATGCGATATTGAGATTAAACATTTGTAACATGTCTACTGCGCCCTGTTAAGGGAACGAGTGCAGAAAATTGGAGATAACCCCGAAGAATTTGAACGTGAAATTGCACGGCTAGTGAAATTAACCTATCCAGCTTCCAAACAAGCATCAAATGGCCATCCTCACGTACGTGCAGTCGAAGAAGTCAAAAATGGCGTTGAGAGTCGAGAAAAAATGTTATTGAGACTATTTAAGACGCAAAAGCCAACTGAATAAAAAATACAATGTTGAAAATGTGAAAAACAGGGACATGTGCAGAGAAATTGCCCTGAATCACCAAGCAGTGCCACCAACAACACAAACCGTCGGAAACGCCGTACCGAAAGAGTCGTCTAAATGCTGACGCCTTGCCAAGACGGCCTTTCCCAGGAGATCGTAAACACTGCTCCCAGTGGCAGTTGAACGTTGAAAAACCTCTTGTTAACCATACTACTGTAATCAACGATGACTGGAAACCAGATAATATCAAACAAGATCAAGAAAACGACACGGATCTAAAGGTGCTATTAAAATGGAAGAATGAAGGTTGAAGTCCAGGTTAGGATGAAGAGGCCTAGCATATTGGTCCCAATGGGACTTTTTGCAAATTCAGGACATCCTTTTAAAACAATCCCTGGAAAATGATAATGGAAGTAAAAGATGAATGCAGTTAGTAATTCCGAAAAGCAGAGTATCGGAAATTCTGCGACAACTGTATGATGGTCTATTGGGAGGGCATATGGGAGTAAATAAAACTATGGAAAAGGTTCGTTAAAAATTTTATTGGATGAACTGTACCGATGATGTTAAGGAGTGGTGTCGAAAATGTGTAATATGCGTGTTTGAAAGCAGTACATTGTGGAGGCGAAAAGCATCGATGCAGCAATATAATGTGGATAGCCCATTTGAAAGAGTAGCCATCAATATAGCCGGACGATTTCCAGAAATACAAGCAGGAAACATGTGCATCCTCGCTGCAACGGACTATTTTAGTAAATTGACCGAAGCATACACTCTACCAAAGCAAGAGGTAGTTACAGTGGACGAGACCCTAGTAAAAGAATTGTTTAGCCATTTCAGATTTCTCTTGGAATTACATTCAGGCCAAGGAAGATATTTTGAGTCAACCTTATTTCAAAGTTCGTTTGCTGTTGAAAATACCAGAACAACTGCTCTTCATCCATATTCAGATGGAATGGTGGAACGCATGAATCAACAATGGGAAAATACTTGTCAAAAGTTGTCTCAAACCGTTAAAGAGATTGGGACCAGTATTTACATCTGTTCTTAATAGCAAATTGATCAGATGTAAACTAAACGACAGGAGAGACTCCAAATAGTATTGTTTCAGCGCGAAATTACATTACCGGGAATTTGGAGTTTGGTAGCAACCCTGGAGAAGAGTAAGTTGCTGGAAATGCATATGCTGAAGGTCTTTGAAAGAAACCAGACTTAATTTGGCAACAAGTTCGCAACAACAACCAGATTGACAGTTATTAAATGAAATTCCACTGTGATGTAAGTTCCAAATCAGGAGGATTTCAACCCCAATGACGTGGTTTGGTTGTGCGAGCCTCAGAGATTCCGATGTTTATTTTCTAAATTGCAAAGATCTTGGGAAGATACTTATAAAATGATAAAAAGGTTAACAATCTAATCTACTGAGTAAAGAAATTGCCTAGAGGAAAACCCAAAGTGGTTCACATGAATCGGTTTGCTCCATACGCTGGGGGAAATGCAGAACCGGAACAAAAGAACGTGAACAGAGGGCAAACTATGTTGAATTAGAAAAATTAGGGATCAAGAATAACGAATAGTCATTTACCGAATTATGTCAATTTATTTGGGACTTCATAAAGGTGGAGTTGGAATTACCACTGAGGAATACAGAAACCTGTTCGATGTGTCAAAGGAGTACCCCCTGGCCCGTTATTATGCTAAAAACGCATTGCAGTTGAATTTAGAAAAAGGTGGCGTAGAATAAATATAGCAGCAAGAACCCGAAATTGGAAAATTATGTTACTTACTATGCCGTCATCGCCAAGGTATGCCAAGTATTTACTACCGTGTAACAAAAGCATTATCCCATCAAAAACTACATTATGAAGACTTGCGGAAAATGTTAAAAAAATTAATTTATCTGTGCCGGTAGAAAGTTAGCCATATCAAAGCACGGCTGCGGTCTAGACCAGCTTCACGGGTACGTAACATGTTAGAAGTAGTGTTTCGAGACACTGATATCAAGATCTTGTTGTAGTTGGTACCTAAGAGGAACTCCACTACCGAGGAAATCTGTGAGCTACCATTTTTCAAAGAATGGGGCTGCAAGTATAGATCACAGTGCAGATACCGACATTCGCAACCAAAAGTAGAACCTTCGCAAGTGCAAAGTTCAAGGTCACTGTTACAGGACGCAACAGTCCTAAGGAGGAGGAAGTGTAACAAAATTAGGAACAATAAAAACGCAATGAAACATTCTCAAACAGTTCAGAAGTTTCCTTATAATTAAAATGGATGATCTAATCAATCTCAAGATTGTGATTGAAGATTTACATTTCCTATTTTCGCTAATTTTAAAGATTAATTTCATCAATGTGAATGCTGTTCTACTTTTTATTTAAATATTAATTTCAAGTATTAATGTACTATTATTTCATTTTTTCAACACTTGCCATTCTGAAATTGCTTACTAATTGTTAATGTCAAGTTTTTAGAGTATTTTAAATGAAACCAGCAAAATGATTGCAAAATTAATTCTATGGATATTATTACTTTGCAGTCAACTAAAATTAGTTAGGAAACATGTTTCCAATTCAAAATTTCCATCTCTTTAATTTTAACCCTTAGACAATAAACCAAAAACCTTGAGCTATATTTGTTCAATGTATCACGTTTCGGAGTCAAATGTGATTGTGTTACAGTAACCTTTATTAATTATTGTGATTTATAAAAATTTCAAACAATGAGAACTGGAAAACTTATAGCTTACATTTAAAGGTAAATGTAATTAATAAACTGCAGTGACAAGAACTTTAACACTGTCAATAAGTTAAAACAGGTCCGTTAAAACAAAAGAAAATCGTGATAATAATTTGACGTTCAACATATGTAAACCAAGACGCAACTAAAGATAAAAATGATTATCCACAATTATGTACATTTTAATCTAGGCAAGTAATTCTATGCCTCACAACTTAAAGATTATGAAGGTGCGCCATGTTTTTATTGCTTATTCCTTGTTTTAAAACTATATTTTATACTATTCCAAAAACTCTCAAATAAATATTATTTTTACAGAAAAAATTTTTTCCTGATATAGTTACCCTCGCGCTTACGATTAAAGCTTGTCACACTATTTCAAAGTCACTTTGCATATATGATGGAGTCAAACAATATGGTTCGGGGCTCATATATTTCAATCAGTTTTGTTATAAAAAATGCAAGTACCTACATTAATTTCATTTATTTATAATTTAGTGTAAAGATTTTTCCAAATATGTAAACAGAGTGAAATAGAATTATACAAACTTTATGTTAGAATTATTCGCTGTGTAAATATTTTCTACCGTGAATGTATGTAGTATTGCTTATATTATCAAAATTAAGAATATTACATCATTTGACATTTATCTAACTACATTGATTAAACAGAATTTTTAATTTTTACTAATAAAAAATTTTGAAGGAACTTTGCGTCACATCAGTGTTGATCACCTAAAGATATGGAAAGTGGAAGATGTACTTGTTGATAAGTATAACTGGAAGAGAGTAGATGCGATTGTGTTTGCAGATTTCATACAATCATTGATTGAACCAGACCCTGATTTACGTATTACTGCTTCTGGTGCACTTGATATGATTTGGTTACAGGAGAAAGGCAGTTAGCCACCACAGAACAATTTCTTTTGCTGTTTAAATTTGATTTAGTAGAAGACTGATTATGTTATATAAATATTCCAGTTATGTTCTCATATTAATTATTATAACAATTATATCTTGCCGTTCTTTTTTAATATAGGTAAATTCAACACATTAAATATGATTCCACATATTTTTTTTAGATATAATAATAGTTTTAGCTTATTACAATATAGTAAAAATAAGTAATGAATGGTCGTATTACAAATAAATTAAATAAATAGATGTTGTAAAATTTAATCTAAATTTCTCATTTTCGAAATTTTCAAGATTCTTGAAGTTTATAAACATTTTGTGACCTTCATATATCTGTTAGATGTGTCTATTACTGTATTACTTATTCTTACTCTTGTGCTTTAAACTGTATTGCTTAATGTTATTAATTACTTACTGATTATTTTATGTAGAATTCATATCTATATATTAATAAATTCATATTTATGGATGTTTTAGTATTAAATTATTTTACTAATTTAAATCCTTTTAAGTAGCAAAATTAAAGAGCGTTAAAACCACTAATTGTAATTATAACAGTATTTTACCCAACCATATATTACTAAATGTATGGATAGTTTACCTATCATTTTATACAGTCAAGTTTAATGCCAAAAAGTTTCTTCTTTTGACCTTGACAAATATACTTTGCAAATTAGTAATTATAATACAACAGGCTTTTTATAATATACACATCAGGTTTTTAAAAAATTAGGGCCATTTCATCAGATTTTTATCTTTTGAAGTTTCTTTGTAATAAAAGGGATTGCTCCTGAATTATGAATGCATTAATATGATGTTAAATGCAAATTTCAAAGCGTTATTTTGGTATCTCAAATCAGTTAAGCAGATATATCCATTCTTGATGCAGTAAGAGTTGGTTATGTTTTGCAAGCTACAATTAATTATATAAAATAAATTTTATGTAAAATTGTTAAAATAAAGTGACCTAGAATTGGCATCTAAAACTGTTGAAGGCAAACACTGACTCCATCCAGGTAAATTTATAATTTTACTATTTACAGTTTCTTAAAATTTATTATTTTAATTTAAAATTTGTGTAGGTGCGTGCATGTGCTTTTGCATATGCGTCTGCGCATATATTTGTTACTCACCGACATCTTTATAAATAACTATAGTCTGTTTCACATATTAAATTCAGCAATATTTTTATGAGAGATGATGTTGCCAAACCATTGTTAAAATATTGGTTGTATTAGAAAAAGAAAGCTTCAAAAATGGGATGTAATTCTCTTAATCCTGCAATGAATATGGTCATTCGGTTCCTACTTGTTTACCTAGTTTGATCTGCAGTACTAAAACAATTTTATTTTATATTTTGTAGATATAACTAAATATAGAGATGCTTCTTATGTTTTCAAATAAAAATTCACCTAAGCAATGAATATAAAAAATAAAATGTCATGATCACATTTTGGAAAGAGCAATTTTATTTAGAACATAATACATATTACGTATCATTAAAAAGTGAATTCACCTTTTAAATCAAATAAATCACTGACTGAATGTTATATTAACTATGCATAAAATAAAAACTTATTGCTTTTGCAGTAGGCAATTATAGAAAAATAATTTAGTATGACCAGGTAAAATACTTGATTCATTAGGTAGAATAAAAGAGGCCCGTTGAAAATATAAATTAAAAAGGTGACCTTTCAAAAATTGAGAAACTACTGGAAATATCGTTGTATGAAATAATTATGGTAGCTATAAGAAAATAAACTAACTATTATTAATGTAAAAGAAATTAAACTTTATTTTGTAATTATTAATCCGGGCTTTTTTATTTGCTTCATAGCGTTAATAAATTTCAAAACAAAATAAAATAAATCAATTGTATGCAAGTTAAAATTACAAGTTGTACTAACAATTTTCTACATTCTTATAATTCCTTCAATGGCAATAAAAATAATCCTCTCTATTTTACGGAGAAATATTAATGAGCCTTTAAGTATTTATCTAATTACATAAAAGAGTTTGTTGATGATTTTAAAAATAGTATAACCTCTTATTGTTGATAAGGAGTGTATTTAGCTACTTGCAATAAATTATTTGATTTAACCAAAGTGGGTATGTAGTAGGAATATACTTATCTACCAACTGATTTCTTACAATAAAGCATGTGAAATTGTGTTTACCAGATATTACAACCAAAGCTTTCTACCTACCTTACCCGTCATTTATTAAAGAAGTGGTATCAATAATCAAAATACGGTTTTTAAAGAAAATAAATTACCTATTTAGATTTGAAATCTTATTTACACACATGTTATAGTTATCTGTCTCTGTTTTATATTTTCAAAACATGTGCTTTGTAAGTAATACTATGCAAATGTTATTGTTTCATCTTTTATAAATATAAATTATCGGATTTAAGGAAGAGACAAAAAATCTCGAAACGTCAGCCAATGCACTAAATATATAGTTTAATTTAATATAAAGTGACATCTTCCTGTCAAGGATAAAAAAACTATACCTAAATTCTGGAATACCTGTAAACATAATAGTTATTATATATATTTCTTTCGCTGTTTTATAAATTAAATATCTTACAATTTATTTCATGTGTTATTTAATACAAACATGTCAGTTGTCAATCTACACACACAAATAATATGTGATCATTTAAATTTTTGATTAGGGTATGTTATAACTATTACACAACTTTGATCAGCACTTCAAACACAACTAAAAACTACTGACAGAGTAACAAAAAAATTCAATTTTAAGAGAAAAGACTCCGGTTTAAAATGAACGATCAATTAGTCACATTTGTTTTGAATTATTTGCATCTATTAAAGCAATTTTTAAAAAAGTAAAATTTATGTGAGGATTGACAAAGAATAGCTCCATCTGATTATGTTTCAGTAATATACTTTGTAATTTGACTTTCCGATTATTTAATAATTTTGCATTACTTTTTATGAATTCGTATCAAAAATGGCAAAAAAATACATTACAAAATACAATTATTTTATATTTTTCAAAAACTGCATTTTATAAAATATTCATAGGTAGCTAACACTATATATCCCTCATCGACAAGTATAAAAGGATTATTTCTTGTCAAAGATAATTTATGATGCTTACGTAGGCCATGCTTTTTCAAACACTGCAACTTCAAGTAGAGTATCAGAGACTTCCCTACTAAGGTTAAAAATTGTTTTTGATGATTGTTGGTTTATGTGTTAGAGTACGGCATTTTTTGGCCTTAATCAAAGTGGTACTTTATTTAATGATAATACTCTTGCCTTAAAATTGGAAATTAGAACAATGTCGATGTATTAATTAACATTTTTTAGCCATAGTAAAACTGTATTCCGACTTTTCTTGCTAGTCAAAAGCTTATGTGTTTACATCTACTATAAATATATGTATCACGTATGTCAAAATTAGAAAGAACAACAAAATAATAGAAAATATTTTATTTAAGAAATATAAATTAAAATTGAAACATCAATCAACTTAAATTGAAATTGAACATTACATAAAACATCACTCAAACCATTTATTTAAATTAAAATAGTATTAATTAATGGAATAAGTTGCAGGATGTTGGCAAGTTACGTGTATTTGACTGATATTTCATATCTCTGTTTTACTAATCCATCTGAAAGAAAATCATAATCAATAAAATAATCATTTTCCTACATTTTTCATTTGAGTTCTATTATACAAAAGTAAGCAAATAAAATAGCAAACAAAATTGGATTATTAGCTATGCAGTACCTTCAAAATGTAATCCTTATATTAATTAACATGTGAACAAACATGTGACAAAAATACACGTTGAAGGCTAGACAACAAAGTAATGCACTACACTTTACCAGATGCTGAAACAATTGCAAATCGACTTGAAAATCATTTCAACTTACGAAGTCTGATACATAAATAACAAATTACCTATATATGTCCGAAACAAGCTGTTGATAGCTGAATTGACAAAATGTAATGTTGAACTATACTCCCTGTGAGACAATGTGTTAGATTCACATAGCAGTAATGCATAGTGTTTAAATATAGTCATATTTTTATGCTCGGTCAAAATGTGTTTTAAATGAAATTTTGAGTAAAATGCAAAAACGAGTGAAAATGAAGCACTAGAATTATACAGAAACAGGTGGATTATTCTCTAAGGCAATGTGCTAGTCCATAATGCTACGTCTGTGAAGCAGTTTTTAGCTAAGAATACTATCACTATACTTCAGCAGTTACCTTATCCACAAGAGCTTGCCGCTTGTGACTTCTTCCAAAAAATTAAGTGCATGTTCAAAGGAATACCTTTTCTGTCGATAGAAGAGATGAAAGCAAAAACAACAGAGCCTCTGAAGACTCTTAAAACAAGTGATCTGCAATATTACTTTGAACAGTGGCAGCATCATATGCAGCTGGAAGTTATTTTGAGAGATCACAAAATATTTGTTATATTAGCCAATAAAATTCGTTATAGCCTCATTCTTGTTATTTATGTATCATACCTTGTATATGTATCTTTTTTTAAATGGATTCAAAATATTTAAATATCAATTCGAGCCTTCCTTTGAATAAGAATTTGTTACATTTAATGTTTTTGAGAAAATAAAGAAAAATACTTGAATACTATGTTTGTTCTACGGCAAATAAAGCAATGCCATGAAGAACACATAGCTAACAGAATAATAATGGCTATTTTATAATTCTAACAGCTGCTGATATTGAATAGACCATTTTAGCATAAAAAGTTGGAAAATGCAACCTAAACCCTTGTTCAAGGAAAGTCTTTGATTAATTAAATTGGACACATAAATACATACCCTTTAAAATCTATCGTTTTTCATTTAAAATGGCAGTTTTAATGCAAGTACAGATCCATTTGCTAATAAAGGACGTTTTTTAATACCCTCTTCAATGTTGCATTTTGAAGCAAAAGCATTTCCTTGAATATAATGTTGAAATTCTAAATATAAGATCTTCTTTTCTTCCATCTTCTAGCACAGCTACTGAACAATTTAGTTTTCCACAAATCTCTTATAATTCTGAGCACTCTGTTCTTACTTAAACAAATCGCTAAGATTACAATGGTTATTTTTAATACTCTGAAGACTTTTATACTCATCCAATGTTATTCTCTCTCATTCACCAGGACGCCTCCTGTTAAAAACTAAGAGAGACATTAAAGTATACATAGAAAGAAAATTCCAAATATCCAATGGGAAATTTACATTGTTCTTGTAACTAGAATGATTACTCAGTAATGTATAAGTTTGTCTACGTCCACGTCTTACAAACGCAACAAGTCTTGAAATATCAGTTTTGTCCGGTAGTTATATAATTTTGTGCCGTTGTTGTTCTACTCTATTTTAAATGGTAGTTCTACTAATTGCTCCCATGTTATAAACAGTTAGTAATGCTAAAAAGTCCTTGGCATCCTTTTTATTTGCTTCGTCCTTCTTTTTAAGACATTCCACTTTCCATATATTAGCAGCTTGTTTGCAAATAGTCGATAATGTTGTTGCATTGGTTAGTGCTTTATAATGAGTTCCTTCTGGATTCAATCCTGCAACAGCATTGATAGCTTCTACAACAACATCATATTTTGTCAGATACATCAAAGATGCGAAATCAGAAACAGTTGAATCTAATTCTTTTGCTTTCAACATTAATCTACCCATTAACCAAATTTTTGCTGGAATCATATCATCAAAATGTTTGTCAGAATGCGTTTTACATAAACCATAAGCAACACAAATATCCAATTCATCATATCGCATGACAGTAACACAGTCATCATTTCGTAATACTGGAAATATCCGAGGTACCAAATTATAACAAGGGTGTAATTGTTGATGAACTGCCCTACTAAGAATATTGGTATTACGATGATTTTTTGTAGAACTTCTAGAATACCGCACATAATGTTTTCTTAAAGAAGATGTAATGAGCTAGAATGCTCAAGAGGATGTTCAAAATGTTAATTTTCCTGAATTAGTTAGTTTTCTCCGGTCACCACATTATAGATAGGGGGGTTCTACTTTTACGATGAAATCAATTAGGCTAAAATTTAGGAATGATTTTCAAGCTTCAAAAATCGGGAAAAAATCGTAATTTTTGGGCGCCACCTTACCTAAATATCTTAGCGGTTAGATCTTACAGAAATAAACCGGTAAGGAATCTTATTTCAAACCGAAAGGTTGGATTTTATCACGGCATACTTACTAGTTAACTGCTGACTTAGTGTACGTTACTGGGTTAGTATTTCGATCATTTCACTTAGACGGATGCGTGACAATATGATGTAACTTACTTAATTTAAACTAATTCCCTGAAAGAAAGTATCTGTTAATAAATTTATAGGTGTCTATAATTACAAAATAGAAGATGCTATACGTTAAATACTTAATATAATGATGATCAAGGAAATTAAATATGTACAGTTATAAGAAATACATTGTTCTCATTTAAAAGGAAGAAATTACAGTAAACAATTTATATTCTATAAATATGTTCAGTGACCTCTGTGCTTTATATAATTTACAAGTAATACTAATTTAGAAAATAAAATCGACTCTGCTGTAACGGCCTTGTTTAGATAAACAAATAAAAATAGGTAAATAAAAGCTAAAGTCTCTTTGTTATTACTATCAGTTACTTTAGTTCATCATTTGCTTATGATTTGATCGAATTAATTGTTCCAGTCCTAAGCAAATAGCAAATGCTAGGAGGTCTTTATTGGATCACTATTTGACCGTAAGTTTGTAGTACAACTTCACATACGTGTTGACGGAAGTCTAAAGGTTCCGGATGTGGCAATATCGTGATGGCATCAAAGCCTCAGTTCCTAATTATATTGTACCTGTAGCGTACTTCTCGACATTGTCCTAAACCCTTGGTCGGATATGAGTGAAAAATGAACGGTTGCCCTAAAATTCGCCAACTAGCGTTGAATAGTGCATTCCCACGAATTCAATATTTCGATAGAACATTAATCGGGATAACTCTTAATTTATGAACTTATATGAACCAAGACGTTGGTCCTATAAAGTGCACTTGCACTCTCGAAGAACGGAACGCATGCTGACCTGACGATAATTAGCTTGGAACTGCTTGTCAAAAGAAGTTTTTCCTTGAACTTACAGGAAAAGGGGAATCGGTGGTTAACATTTATTTTTAGAATCGGAAAATCTGGCGTTGCGTCTTTAAAACAACTGGGAATTTTTGAATATTACTAAGTACTTCCAAAAATGGATTTACAACTTTAAAATTCTCATTTACACATATAGCTATAAGAATAATACTGGTAGTTTACCAATTGGATTTTATTATTAATTTACTTATGAATACCGGGTGTTCCCAAATAAATGATAAATGTTGCAAAAATTTTAAATGCGCTTACAAAGATTTAAAAATTTATCCTTTACATTTGGGACAGGAAACTATGGGGACATTAATAGAAATTCTGCTTGGGTGTAATTTTCTACCAACTAGAAGTGTTCCAGTATTGAATTCTTTGCACGTGTTATGTTCATAATCATTTTTACGTCTTATAGTTTCTATAATCTTTTTTCGTTCCATACACCCTAAAAAGTCAATATTTATTCATTTTAGTCCCTATACAAACTGTAAGTCTTAACTGTTCAAATTTAAATTAAAATTATTTCTTGAAAAACATTTAATAGACGTCATATTAGGTTGACAAATATTTAAATAAAAATGTGGGCTGCCACCTGGACCCGAAACTGATTTTCCTTAAAATTATTTCTTTCTATTTAATATTCTGTTTTTTAAGTTTTTATTGTGATAAGTAAATTCATAATTGCTATATACTGCTTTAAATAGTCAAGTTTTAATTTAGTTGTTATAATGGTTACTTAACCACCCATTATTGTTTCAAATAAGTTGATAGAACAGAATAATTATGTCAAAGTACCCATTGATTAATGGTGTACTTTTTAGGTTAGCGCTGTTTGCTGTATCATTTATAATTTAGGCAGTAATGGTTTGCTAGCTATAAGATTACAAAAAAAAATTCCAACAAAAGCATTTAAGTTTTAAAAATGCTTGAACAGCAACTTCATCGGTATGATGAAATTTAAGATGTTGATATAATTTTGCAAACATCATTTTGCAATATATGTCTCCTTTTTGCAGTAGCTATATCTGCTGAACTAAAGGGCTCTTCATTAGGAATATATTCCATTACAGGCAACAAAATACTGTTAAAATGCTTCGTTTCTATATTCTATATAATAAAATAAAATTATATTAGTCATCAGATGAACTAATTAGAATTTTCGAAATATATACCAGGAACAGCATAAAGGAATTAATTATTTTTGCATCTTAAATAGAACAGGCATAAAGGAAATTATTATGCATCAAACTCAAATAATTCTAGACAATAATTGATAATAATTTTATGCGCTAGAGGTGTTTAAAACATTAATTAAATTCAAGTAAAGGAACATTCTGTGAAATAAAGTGCTACGAATCTAAGAATTTGGACAAGATAACAGGGATTCCGTTCGTGACCTATCGGTTTATCGAATGAAGTGAGAAAATGTAACTATGCAAGGTCTGTTAAAATCTGTTTATCATATTTTAAATTTAAATGCTTAGTTTACTTTATTTATGTGTGTAAAGCTAAATTTAATAAGAACTACAATGGTGCATTTAAAATTTGAAAAGATATATTAATAATTCCATGATCTATAAATAACTGGTTGTATTTAAATTAATGAACCCAAACTGAATTTCTTAAAAATATAACGGAGATTACGTGGCAATCCAATAGATAAAAGGATTGTACAAAATAAATAGAAATAATAATCCAATTTTGCAAACTTATAATTAAGGGGCGGAATATATGCATTTAAATGCAGCCAAAATATGCGCATATATATGCCTTGTTTGCCTCTAAAATATGCACTTATATGCCTTTTTTTGACCAAATATGCATACTGGTATGCAATATTTTTTAATTTATTATTATAATAAAATGGGGTA
>JAHWXV010803128.1:0-11111 GCA_024586415.1 Phrixothrix hirtus
CCATTTTTTAAATAAAACTTTAAAATTAAACTTCTTTAACACTTCAACAATAAATTAGTTTGACAGATGTCAAAAGTAATTCTCATGACAAATATGAAAAGGAAATGTCTGCATGAATTAAGCAAAGATACATAATTTTGTTTCCATAGGTCTCTTAATTAGAAAACTTTTAATACACACGTTACTAGTTAGTAATTGTAAACGGTAAATTTTACAATATTTTGACTGATGAAGAAGTGAATCAGGTAATTTTCATGTTAAAATAAAAATATATGTAGCAGTTCGGTAATACTTACTGCAATAAGGTAAACATAACTCCAATGCCCTTATAATTACTTAAAGTGCTACTTGGGATAACTTTCAAAAGACCTTTAAATTTATTTCTTAGAAACCGCAAATGCCGTTGTTAATTTAATGTAACTTCGTAAAAGTATGGTCCAAAAATTTGCCTATTTGGTAACTACCTGAGCTAGTTTCAGTAAACTATGAAATAGATTCTCGTCTTCTTTCATGAATTTTATAAGGATGAAATTTATTATATTTAAAATGTGCTAACTCGAAGGATTAGAAATAGCCTTTTCTCTAGAAATTTAACTAACAGAAGCTTGGAGATAATTAATTATGGCCAAAACCTCAATCGTGTGATTATCGTTAGTTACTGTTCTTTTTTTGGAATACAATGTGTTTATTAGCAAACGTCTCATTACTTCTTAAATGATTGCTAGTCCTATCAAATACATCTTGCCGTTATATAAAACGTTGTTCATAAAGCTTTTTCCCAAATTTCCTTTTATTATAGCATTCCCCAAAAATTAACGTCATATCAAGTTTTTCTTCGTTGGAAAATTGGTTATCTGCAGTTATTTTATTTAATAACGAGAAATAGATGTTTGTTTATGCTATACATCAAAATCTATGTCACCTATTTTCATTTGAAGTAGATGTTCAGTTGGTTTTCGGCGTACTTGAGTGCCTAAGAGTTGGCCTTTAAATGAAATTTTTGGCAGCTTTCGAAATAATAAATATATCAAAGCGCTATAGCGTTGGAAAAGGCAAAATTAGTATTATTTAAAATGGTATCAAAAATTATTGGGTTCTATTGAACTTTACATAGTTGATGTTAGTTCAGGCGAAAACGGAAGTGATTTAGGGCTGAAATTATATCCTGAAACCATTATATTTTTTAGTAGCTGAGATATCTGACTGGAATGGTTAACCTGAGACACCCGGTATGCGTATTTATCAAATTCGTATATTACCCCATCTCTTTACTGTAGACCAAGGCAGCCCATACTTTTAATTGTTACCTAAAATTGCAAACAACATTAGTTCAATTAGAAGGGGAAAGAACACATAGAAGATTTTTCTAGCTTCAAGTATTATCAACTTTGTATTTCCTGAAAAAAGTTAAAGTATAATATAAAATTGGTCTAATCGATGCATGCCTGTACTAAAAGTAGTAATTATCACAACACGGAACATCGGTCCAGCCCAAATCCGTTATTTCAAATGTCTATTACGATCATAGATTTATATCATAAAATAATATTGTGGGTGGCTAAATTGATGAACAGAATCCAAATAAATGGCGAAAAGAAGTGAAAGCTCTACTTTATATGTAGCTTCAAAGCGTAAAACTGTTAATGAAATGTCCTGCTTGTGAGGGCCACAAAAAACCATAAGAAAACTTTAAGCAACGGAAAATCAGCTGTAAATGGTACAATAATTGCAACATTATACCAAATTCAACATGCAATCGGTACAATTAAATTAATGACAATCGCCGATAATTAACACATTCATTTAATAAATAGGTAGGGTTGAGGACCAATACATTTTTTGAGGCAGTACTTGCAACAACTACTTTTAATGGAATTTAAGTTAACGTCTGCTGCTGCAGGTGGGAAATGTCAAGTCAGCTTTGTTGTCCTTTGGAAGGCTGGTCCTTGTACCACGCGTTTAAAAATTGTTTTATCCCTTTCCAACTTTTGTAATTTCCAAATATTTTAATAAAGTGTTTTCTTACGCTGCCAAACTTGTTATATAACAAAGCTAAATCATAACAAAAGTCCCATTTAACATAGATTCAAAGGAATTGTTAAACTAATGAATTCCTATTGTGGAAAATGAAATCAAGTGTGAATTGTACAATGCCTTTAACGTAAAAATAAATTGAAGGCCCAATTTTTAATATAACTAAATGGCATTGGAATTTAGCATTTCATTAACTACACTTCTGTAATAAACCAAAATTACACTGGAATTATAATTAGCCAACTATCACCAAGATGATTCCAAGAAATAGAGCCAGTAACAGTGTAGGTTAAACATTAAAGAGAAACGTTAAAATTTAATTTGTTCCTTACCAGAAAAGTTCAGTATTCCAGGCTTTAGCCATACAAAGAAACAGAATCGGTTATATATTATTCGTAAATACGCCAATAGTAAAGCTGCCCTGACTTATGCCAATTACAGTATAAATTCAAGGAAGAATTTATATTGACAATTCGCTTGCTGATGTTTAGCTCTTTATGTTTTGACACTATTGAAATATAAATCATAGCAAAACACTACTTTTTTATCTAATTTAATTGACTTTCATTCAACGCATACGATGAACATTTCGATGGATGTATGCGAAATTTAATATTTAATTTAATTTCTAAATACGATAACTGCAATCTTATGCACACAAAGATCGAGTTGACTTTCTATA
The DNA here is from genome assembly GCA_024586415.1 of Phrixothrix hirtus. NCBI lineage: Eukaryota > Metazoa > Arthropoda > Insecta > Coleoptera > Phengodidae > Phrixothrix > Phrixothrix hirtus. The sequence goes on from JAHWXV010803128.1 coordinate 2,717, forward strand.
TTCTAGATCTTATAAATAAAATAGTTAAAGAATTATCTCTAGTACAATTCATAGATATTTTCTGTCAACTGATTTATACAATTGTGAGAAATTTACTAATCAGTACTAATAGAAGTTTGGGTTTAGGGTCCTTGGCTGTAATAACTTTGGATTCAACTTTGCTAATTGAAATCTAAGGGATGCTATTAAGTAGCAAAATAGAAAGAAATATTAAAACACTCTATAATGAATCTTTAAATGCTTACATTAGTTATGGATGTTAAAACCAAATTTAGGTATGAAAATTAGTTTTATTATTATTATAAATCAAATAAATTTTTCCAATATAAATTAATTTGTCTATAAATATATCATAATAAACGTTAAGTTTCGACTTACCCTTAATTATTTAATAAAACCCAATTATTAGAATTAACATTAAAATGTTTATTATTTAATTTAAATTCATCTTTCTAAAGATTCAATATGGGGGATAACAACGTCATTTATACAACTGTACTAAATTGAACTAATACATTAATTATAATAATGTTCTAGTGTCCACGTTATTAAATTGAGTCCCCTTCCATATGGTCGATAGCGGTAATATTCCACATTCTGTTATCGATTATTCACTCTTGATGTGCAGAAGCAATGTCAAACGACTCTTGTGATAGGTGCGGCTTAGTGAGTACTTTTGGGAAGGTCTAACAGAAGGAGAGGCGTATTTACAGTTGATTACATATACGAAGGTTAAGTAGCAAACAGTACATCAACTTTCTTTCTTATCAGAATATAAACAACAAAATTCTATAACTTTCTTTATAAATTTAAAATCGGGTTTATCCTGCATTAATGCACAATCTTGAAGCGTGCTTGATGGATTCGTTGCACCTACGATAACATCTTTATCAAATATAATACTGCTATTGATTTATATATCCAAATCTGTATTATTTTAATTTTATTAACAGTCTTATAATAATTGACGAGTGAAACAGTTACTTAATTCCATCGAAGGTATTATCGTTATTAAATAATTTCAACACAAATAATATTTCGCAAAAACGCAGAAACACGTTAACTAAAATATTCAATTTCGCTTATTTTTACCCATCCCGCATTAGTGTTTGTGTTATCCGGAACGTCGTATATATTTTTTTAATAGAATGCTATATTTTATATTATTTCTGAACAGTACTTTTGAAAACTCGAAATAAGTTTAGTGTTAAACAGAATTAAGCTTATATTGACGATGAAGGCGATTATTTTAGCGTTTTTACCATTAAAACCGCCTTGCTACATCTATGTGAACTGCCGAAATGGTCGCATACATCTTCGACTTGGAGGATAGTTTTTACCCCATAAAACCGTTTAAAAGCATATGTAAGAAAATACAGACAAATTCTGCTATTCTGTTTCAAGCCAAAATTGTAATATGCTTTTATTTTGACGCACTCTGTACATTTATTTTTATTTACGTTGTATATTTATTTAGACGCACCATGTATATTTATTCTAATGCACCCTGTTTATATGTGACGTCATGGAATTGTTGGAAATGGGCACAGTGGCGCAAGAGCGCTCTTTCAGAATAGATTATCTATGTCTACTTATGTTAAATTTGTAACAAAAACGATGTTTTATTTGCACTTTAGCAATAAATTTGTTTACACTTTAATGTTTTTAACCAAATTTAGACATCGCTCAGTTAGGCAATATCGTAAATAACTATACCTTTAACACAATGGCTAATTAAGTTTTCCGCTGCGTGGTAAATATTATGCTTCAATGTTAAAGTGACACGTTTGTAATGTTACAAATATGGAGCATGGCGTAACATGGAAATTAGAGTACATCAAATATAAGTGTCAAAGTATACTAGTACGTTCCTGTAGGTAGGATTGTATTGATGTTACATCCTGTCATTTAAACATTCAAATTTGTTTGAAAAAGGTTCAAAGAAAATTTTATTCTACGGTTCATAAAGTAAACATATTTTCGATTACTTTTGGCACGTGCTGTATAAGAGTTATAATTTTTTCCTGTAAAATGTCACGGAATTCAAGTAGTGTTAGTAATTCTTAAATGATGAAGATTTTTGTAAGCTAATAGATCTACTTTGAAATAATCAAAATTAAAATTTCCTCTTGGAAAAGAGAAACCTTTAAATTTCAGCAAAAACTAGATTCTCTTTGAGTTAATAATTAACTTACTAAATTAACGACTTAAAGGAAATACTTCAAATACAAAGACCAATAAGTGAGTACATAAATTTTAGCTTATACTCCTAAATTGACCTGCGAAAATGAATAACGGAACTCCTTTTGAAGTTTGAAATTGATAAGAACAAGGGAATACAAACGTGTCGGTATTCATATGGGAGAAATTTCTTTTTGTAGAAGGTAACTTATGCCGCCGTTCCTTAAATAAATATGTAAATTTCTTTCTGTGCTTTAGAGTTTCACAAGTTTTTCATATTATACAAGAGTTTTCGATAAAAAAACTTATAAATCTTACATGATTATAGTTTAAAAGACTGGAACAATACAGTTTTTAAATAATCCTTTTCAGTTATACACCGTTTCTCTCGAATTAGTGTTAACAATGCTAACTAGAATAAATTATTTTTTCCCCATTAGTAGCGTATTTTAAAATTTTAAAATTAAATATAATGCGAACTTTATTTAAAATGGCTAATATAAATACCCAATATCCAAAGGTAATGCAGCAAAGATCCAAAGTGGTATGCACCTATTTGTTACAAATTTTTAAATAATATGAACAGTAAAACTGTAACTGCAGCAAGAATACTTCTGACATGTTCGCCTTAATCGAGGCCATCAGAGGAAGCATACCCTGCAACATTTCAACGACAAATCCTGCAGCAATTTAAAAACCATTTATGCTAACTTATAAGAAAACCTCATTGTGTATGGTTTACTTGGTTTACGAGGGTTGTCTGTAAAAAAAGTTTGCAAACCCTTTTCGAATAGTAACTTTTTAATACCCTCGTCATACTATTGTGCCGCCTTGTCGCGTCAAAATATTGTGAATGGTGGTCTTGAAAATTTCAGGAATCAACTCGGACAGCTCACGCCTAACGAAGCTCCGATTTCCTAGCATTATCTGCTCCACGATTTCAACTGTTTCATCGGAAACCAACGGTCTCCCACTTTTTCCCTCATCATGCACGTCTGTGCGGTCTTCTCTAAATTATGTGCAGCACTTGGGCACGTTTTTAATGTTCATACATTTTTCAGCATACACTTTACTCAATTGACGGTAAATTGCAATGAGCACGCTGCCCTTTGCGTTTAAATATTTGATAACGAACTTAGTTTCACACTTGGCGGATGACGCGAGTACAGGCTCTAAATGGCTTTCAAAACAAAATTGCAGTGAAATCAATGACTGAGCGCGTTAGAGACATGTTTTTACGGACAAACCACGTATATACACTAACTAGAAAAAACCGAACACCAAAGTGTTTTGGTTGCCTGTCTCACAGATTTCGTTGCTTACTGCCTGTTATAAAAATCAATATTTATTACCGCCAGACCCTCGATCAAATTTGCAATTTCTTTTTAACCCTTAGTTGGTAACATCCATCTCTCAGACTGGCGCGTTTAATATTTTTCTTGTTTATGGCAACACTGATTTTTCGATTGCATGCATGCCTTAGTTATACTTCATTCCATAAGAGAGTTTGAAATTATGCATACGTGCCTGTTTCTGCGTCGTTTTGTCAACAAGTTATTGGCGCCCATATACAAATCTGCTCCATCTGCCAGACGGATATTACCGTTAAACGTTAGTTATTCATCCATCTCGTGGACGGAAGTTACTTTTAATGTAAAACTTCTTTTACTGTATTGTTTTTTATTTAACTTTTCATATTTAATTTTAAATACTCTCCATATTAATATCAATGTGTTTATTTACTTTTCCAGTTAGATACACATTTTCCAACAATATCTATTCTTTACAGATGTCGGGAGCAAATAAAATCCCCAACGTTTCCGAACGTTATAACGTATTTTTGAGCTGGCCCAGCGACAACTTGATGAATGTGACGATGATTACAACTCAGACGATGATTACGTTCCCGAAAACGATAGTATAATAGAATTTGAATACGATACTGCCTCAGAAATAAAGGAAGATGACGTTTCACGTAATAGTGAGTTCAGTGACGAAGAGACAACCTCAACGTAGGCGATTGGTAAATTCCCTGCAAAAACATATTATGAAAAAGGAAACTGCTCCGTTTGGAACTCAAAACCGGTAAATGATTACTCCAAGACTCCAGCCAACAATATTTTGAAAATCAAATTATCAAAGTGTGTAGATCTTGCTTCCCGGATACCACGAAACTATGATCCCGTTACCATTTGGCTCTTACTTTTTACAGATGACATACGCATTGAGGTTATCACCTAGGCAAATACAAAATTACCATCTCTAAGAACAAAACTAAAGAACTCAAATTCACCGAATTATAAAAATTCGAATAAAGAAGAAATGGATGCATTGCTTGGACTATTGATTCTATGCTGTATTTTCAAATCAGGACGTGAAAGCATGTCATCTCTTTCTTCAACCAATAGACAGGATGGTCTATTTTTCGGTAAATGGTGTCGCTAAAAAGATGCAAAACATTGTTGTTAGCGCTGAGATGGACTGCTCAGATACACGTGAACTAAGAAAAAACACGATCCCGTATCAGAAATATCAAATATTTACGTAATATTTATAAATAATAATTCAATTGGTGCATATACATGTGTAGACAAAAGATTGATACCATTTAGAGGTCGGTGTAAATTTCGTGTTTACCTGCCAAAGAAACCGGGACGAAATGGCATAATGATGTGCCTTACAGACGCACATTCATCATAGTTTTCAAAAGCTTACATTTATGTTGGAAAAGATAGTAACGGTCTGACTCTATCAACTGAAGAAAAAAAGTTTCAAAAGGCAACTCAGTCTATTATTCGATTGCGTAAGTGCATTTACGGTCCAAATCGAAATACAGGGTTTCCGCAAAAGAACTCCGGGGTTCTGAGCTTAAATATTTTTATTAAACCAAAATCTTAGTTTAATGTGTTATACATGAATTTGGAGGTAATATTCTCAAGATTTTATAACAATTTAGTAAATTTCACTATAAGCGTTGACATTTAAATAGCGTAGAAAACTCCCACTCAGTGTGTCTATCGCAACAGTTAGCAGCGCCGCGGAGCGTTGACCTTACAATAGCGTAGCAGACATTAAATCCGCGTGTTTGTCGCTACAGTTATCGTTTAGTTCTCAGTAAGTGCAGTTCGTTCTCAGTTAATACAGTGCAAAGGCGACGCCTCAACAAAAAGCTCAAGTATTATTTGACTCGTAGAAACTCGTTTGGTTGTCACGGTACAGAGGAACTTTCTACGCATTTATGGTGGTGATGCGCCTACAAATAAAACCACTCGGCAATGGCTAAGTGCGTTTAAAGAAACTGGAAGTACGTGCAAACAAAAGTCGCCTGGTAGGCCGCGTGTGTCAGAAGAGAATGTTGACAGAATCCAAATTTTATGCCTACGAAGCCCTAAAAAATCGTTGACACAACTCAGTCTCGAGTTGGGGATACCGAGATCAACTGTTAATAAGGTAGTTCACAAAAGACTTTCTTTATCTGCGTACAAGTTACAAATTTTGCATGAAATTAAACCAACAGATAAGGACAAGAGATTTCAGTTTTCTATTAATATGCTAAACAAAATTGACGAAAATAACATTTTTTTAGAAAATGTAATTTTTACCGACGAGGCAACTTTTCATGTACATGGTACTGTGAATCGACACAATTGCAGAATTTGGAGTTCACAGCCACCTCATGAGTTCACTAAGTATCAGCGTGACTCACGCAAAGTGAATGTTTGGTGCGGCCTTATGCATGACAGAGTTATAGGTCCCTTCATTTTTGTTGAAAAGACAATAATTGGTGATGTCTATGTTTTTCCTCAGTTGGTTTATATTGAGACGGAAAAGGGTTTTGTCCACTTTCAGCAAGATGGTGCACCGCCTCGCTTAAGTTTGCGTGTGCGAGAAGCATTCAACACTCGATTCGGCAACAGGTGGATTGAAAGGAAAGGGCCTACTCCTTGGCCGCCAAGGACCCCAGATTTGGCTGCCTTGGACTTTTTCTTCTGGGGACATGTGAAGAACCTCGTGTATGCAGAGAAAGTTCGAGATCTAACCCATGTCAATCAACGGACACCCGCTTGCATGGCAACCGTCACCTCAGACATGCTGGATAGGACCTGGCAAGAGGTAGACTTTCGTTTGGATGTATGCCGTGCCACTAATGGGGCTCATATTGAAATTTACTAAATTGTAATAAAATCTTCAGAATATTATCTTCAAATTTATATATAACACATTAAACTAAGATTTTTGATTTAATAAAAATATTTAACCTCAAAACCCCGGAGTTCTTTTGTGGAAACCCTGTATAACAGCTGATAGTTGGTTTTCCTTATTAGAATTAGCCCAGAAACTATTAAAAAGTAATTTAAGTTATGTTGGAACTTTGAAATCTGCCAAATAAATCACGGAAAGTTGGAACAACTTTATATGGGTTTAACAAAGAAAAGACACTAGTGTTATTTGTCGCAAAAAAATCATTCATCTCTGTATCATGACAATTTTACAGATAATATAAATGAGGAACCAAAATTAATTTCTTTCTACAATGCTACAAAATCCGGAGTAGACGTCTTAGACATGAAATGCGGTAATTATTCTACCAACCGGCGAACTAGAAGATGGTCACTTGCTATCTTTTACGAATTTATTTCTATCAGCTGTTCAAATGCACATACAATGTATTTATCCATAGGATGAAAGAAAAATAGATATGATTTTACAAAAAACATTGGGATCAGTTTAGTGAAACCACATATGGAAAAGGGGTGCTAGTTCCGAGTTTGACAGAAGATCTCAAAAAAATAATGTCACAAAACTGTTAGTGATTGTCGGACTGAAGAATCTCAACAAAGCACTCCGTATCGAGAAAATGCAAAAACAGACAAACATGAAAAACGAAAAAATTGTAGATATTTTCCGTACACCAGAAACAAGATGACAGATTATAAGTGCATTAAATGTAACACTTACAATTGCTTAGAATGCTTAAAAGAAAAATTTGAAATTTGTGTGTTGAAAAATTGTAAATACTTTTTACGTTGACTAAATGTTTATTTTCCTTATATGGATTATTATTTTTTCATGTGGACTATTATGTAATTTCTATCATTTATATTTTGTATTATTTACGTTAATTCTGTGACAAATTGTTATAATACCATATCAATAAATTAGATTGAAAAATATTATGATTTTGTTTAAGACTTAATGATCCGTTCAATATTTAAACAAAAAACTCATACTGCAATAACAATAAAACTGTGAAGAAAATATATTCCTTTCAATAAAACACTAAAATATACACAAATTCCAAAACAGAAGACATTCAAGCAACATTGCACGATATCCGTCTGGCGACTTATGTTACTGTAAGGAGGCAAATTTTACATGTTACCAACTGAGGGTTAATTAAGTTACTGAAAAATAATAGGTACTCTTGAGCTAAAACGCGCGAGTGGTTATTCAACCGTTTAACGCTTGAATGCACCGCGTTTCTTTAAATCTGTGCAAGTGCATATGCGACCAACTTGCCGCAGCCATTATAGAAACGCAACATGTCCCATTTTCAAGCTGATGCGGTTGCCGCTTTCCTATCAAGTGAATTACCGTCGGGGGCAGATAAATAACCGCTTTCTATGCAATTTATATATTTGGGTATGTGCAAACTCAAGAATCAACAGAATGTTTAGTGTCTACTGTCATCGAAATAGTAGTTATCGATGCAAGTGCGCTGTCACCCCATATTTTAGGCCCGCGATCGATTTTTATAGAACTAGGCGTAAGCCGAACTCTGTAAAGAAGATTAAGCACATGATATATCACCGCGTATGAGTATTGAATACAATTTTTTGTATTCGTTCAGGCACATTCAGAAAAATACACTAATTTACTGTAAATATTTAGGTTATTGTAACAGTTGTTAAATTAGTCATAAAGTTTATCAGCCTTATTAATAAACACACTAGTAGCGTACTAAATATGCATAGTTACATATTCAATTTACATTGTAGTTATGTACATTAATGTCATACTAAATTTAGTATTGTAACAAAAACTAGAAACAAATGGAAAATTCTAGAATCATCTAGAATGTTTTCTTTATAATAAAATAGATGACGTAATCCTCAAATGACTCATTGCAGTAATTTATGTCTGTCAATTCAATTAGGTCAGCAATGAGTCATAGCATTACATCATTATTATAAGTAATATTCTTGAATGTTCT